>CAUYON010076507.1:0-25906 GCA_963573935.1 Arctocebus calabarensis
GTGGCGGGTGCCTGTAATCCCAGCTACTTGGGAGGTGGAGGCAGGAGACTCGCTCGAGCCCAGGAATTGGAGGTTGCTGTGAGCTGTGATGCCACAGCACTCTATCCAGGGTGACAGCTTGAGGCTCTGTCTCAAAAAAAAAAAAAAAAAAAAAAAGTCCAGATAATATAGAAAGGCGCGGAAGACAGCAAATCGACCCCTTGGTAAAATGGCCCATGGTGTACATCCTTCTGACTGTTTTCACATGCACACACATATTTTTAAAATGCAAGGTCATATCATATACATTATTTTGCCTTTTTTACTTCATTCCATGTTAAGTGGTTTACAACTTTCCTAAAGGCCCTGAGTGATTCCATTAAGTTAACCTATCCACTGCCATTAAACATTTTACCATTAGAAATCGCACAGTGAGTAAGATCTCTGTGTTTATTCGGTAATCCTTCAACAAATATTTGAAGACTTACTATCTGCCAGCTTTTTTATATTTGATCAGTTGTTTCCTTGGGTGTATTTCTAGAAATGAAATAGCTAGTTCTGAGTTAGCAGGTAAAGACACTTAAAAATTGGATATGAATGACAGATGATCCTTCAGAAAGACTGTGTTAGTCTATTAACTGCACCAGCAGTTTCTGAGGAGTCCCGCTGTTTACAAAAGTGGCCCCCTCGCCACAGACCGGGCATAGGGCAGGGCACACACATGACACTAGTGTTATTGATTTAGTGATGAGTAAAAACTTTTGTTTAGCAGAAATGATTTGCACTATGTACAAATAGGGCTGTATGTAACACATTTGTCTAGCTCATAGAAAACAACTGTATTCTTGGAGTTTTTTTATGGAGAGGTTTTCCAACCTGCCATTCAGCCACTTAACAATAAAAAGAACAAAACCTGCATCATCTTAATTTTACAATCCTGCAGTGTTTCACTTATGAGAAGCCAAGGCTGTCGGAGAGCTAGGTTTCAAATGCCAGGCTTCCTAACTCTAACTCCAGTCCTGGATTTTCAACTTCAGCTTATCCCCGTCTTTCTTTTCCTAATTGCCTTGTGTGGGGTTCATTCATTCTAGAAGTGTTTATCGTGCCCCAACTGATGGCCAGGAGAGGAGGAAGTAGGGGGCTACACAGATAAGGTCCCACGCCTCTCAAGCCTCTGTTCTGACGTAGAGGAGGCATGATTTCATCACCTAGTTGTATGAAAGAAACGATTCAGTGCCATAAGAGGAAAGTGCAGGAATTATAAGATCTTAGAAAAGGAGGATCTGATCTGATCTGGGGATCCAGGAGGACAGCTCTGAAGAACTGATTGTCAATCGGTGGGGGAGTGGAGGGCTCTGGGGGTGGGGCATCGGCAAAGGCCCTGGGGCACCAGGAAGGAAGGTGTGCTTGGTAAGGAGAGGGATGAAGGCCACTCAGCATCCTTGGAGCATGGCACCTGGGGGGGCAGTGAGGGGAGAAGAATGGGGAGCCGGGGGAGCATTGAACCTTGCATAGTCCTCTGGGCTGTGGGAAGGCCTTTGGAAGCCTGCGGCACAGTGAAGGTCTGCAATGTCACTCTCTGTCTTAGTAATAGTTAAAAGCCTCATTTAGGCTGCTGCCCAGAGGATTGCCAGGGGGGATGCAGATTCAAGAAGGAGAGACGTCTCCATTCACTGGTTAAAACCGCTGGTCCTGGTCCTGGTCCTGGTTAGTTCTGTTTTTTCTTTCCTTTTCCCTTTTGGTTGGTTTCTTCTCCCTATTCTAACATTCTGGGCCTCAGGCTTAAGAAGTGAGAGGCTACAGATGGCTCCGGTCTTGGAGCAGTGAAGCCAGGGGACTGGCAGCCTTGAAAGCTGTCAATGTCACACAAGTCATCCTTCCAGAGCCGCAGCCACCTTCTCGGCAGAATGTCAAGCAGCTTGGTACGAGGAGCAGCTGCTGCCACGGCTCTGAGCATTGTCAGAGCACCATAAACAAAACGGTCAGGCTCCTGCAGAGATAACCTCCTGGCCTCCCACCCCACTTCACAGTGCCCTGGGCCAAGCTCTCTCTTCCAGCATCTGTTTTTGGTACTTCCCAAACCCACAGTGCAGGGCTCGGGGACGTGATGAGCCTGAATGCTCCAATGCCCCGAATCAAGGCAGGAGCAGGACTCTCCTGGTGCCTGTCCCCTGCAGCCTCCCCTAGACCAGAGCGGGGAGGCTGGTCCCTGCTGGAGTTCCGCTATCTCAGGGCTGGAAGGGACAGCAAGGAGAGAGATGTTCTTCTTGCCAGCCAGGCCTGGACAAGGGGATGGATTGAGCCAGGGAAGGAAGCTGGCTGGCTGCTGGAGAAACCTTGCAACACCCAAACCAGCCACTCAACCCTCTCTGGACCTTTATTCCTATAAATGTCAGAGATGTTTGGCCTTTAAAAAATCAAAAAACCCAGTGACCATGTTCTTCCTAGCCTGACGTATGTCTGAGCCCCTTAGCCACATGCCTACCTGGACTCACACTCATCTCCCACACTCCATCAGGCTTGGAATCAGCCAGAAGCCCTTGGTTTTCTGCCTTGTGCCCACCAGGGAAGAGACACTGAAGAATTCACCTAGTCAGCCTCCCCCAGCTCATTTAAGGGAGTGCTGGGCTGATTCCCAAATCCTCTACTCACGTGGTGAGGCCTCCTGTCCTAGAATGAAATTCCTGAGGTTAACAAAAGCCTATGACTTTTGGGTTTCTGCAGCAGCAGCTCAGCCCTGGCTACACGTGCTGAGTGTGATGGTGGCAGGACACTGCGGCTGGCCTCAGGGCACAAAGGGGCATTAAAAAGAGCAAGGAAGTCAAGGTCTTCTTGGGGAGGCAGCATTGGAATTGTCTTGTGGCACAGGTTTGCAGTAACGGTTCAGGTAATTGCTTTGTAATTGACGCATCACCTTCTTCCTGCTTAATAAATAGCACGAATCAAACCAGCCCGCATGTGGTTGGATTGTAATTCAGATTCCATTGACTCTGGCTGCACATTTTTCATTAAGCATGTAAAGGCCGTTTCTATGTAAATTATTTCAAAAGATTCTCTATGGACTAATGACATTAGTGTCTGGATGGATGGAAATTGTCCTCGTAATTGATACTACAATGGCGTGGTGTGTCTTGGAGAAAGACATTGGAATCGTAACTTGTATGCTTTTTTTTTTTTTATTAAAGCCAAATTAGGAGAGAAGTGCTGAAAAGCAAAACAAATATTTCATAAACAAGATTCCAAAATGTGACACATTTGTTTTGACTTAAAGAGCCAAATTCTTTACGAACACTGAATTAATGAGTCCATTGATGAGCTTTTCGCAGAAAAATTATTAGTGCTGGCAACCAGGGAGGTGTTTTGTACTCACCCAATCAGCCATTTGCACCTGAACACAGGCCTTCCTAAGTTTGATCCCCCGCAGAGAGCAGGAATTATGTTAGTGACGTTAGTTCAGTTCAGAAAACACAAACTTGCAACTTTTTTTCTTTATAACTAGGCAGAATGTTAATCATGTGAACCTATTCAAGAATTTCTTTTAAAAAAATGGCCTTCTGGGCTTCTAAGTCGTGGGTACATATATAATAAGTTGAAATGCTCTGTGGTTAATATGTCAAAGGCCTGGTCTGCCACGTGGAAGAAATAATTGTTACAAAAATAGGAGTGAAAAACCTTAGGCCTAGGTCGCTAAATGTCCTGAAAAATTGGGTTCCATCCCCTTGAATACAAATTCTTTGTGAACTAGATATTCAGGCATAGAGAAGTTGAAACAACAAAGGAGAAAAACAATCAAAACTTGAGAATGAGTTTGTTCTTAAATGGAAGAATTAATCATGCTAAATTAGAAAAAGTATTAAAATAGTTTTAGATTAATGCAGACTATGAATATCAGTATAATTGCAGCAGCTTAATTTGGCATAAAAAACATCTAATGAAATATTTTAATATCACCGTCCATTCAATTTACCAGCTTGAATTTCACGGAGTATTAAGTGGTTTTTAAATTATCATTGCAAAATCTTCCAAATCCGTGTGTTTTCTTTCTGTTGGTGTCCTTTATGGAAGGGGGAAAAAAGAAATGTGTTTACATGCACACACGTTTATGCATATGTGTGTGTGTATATTTTAGTGAGCGTAAATTCAAATTCCTACTCTGTGGAAATAGGTGAGAACCAAACCCTTCTTCTTGCTAGTTGTGCCAGGAATCAGCCTTTCTCCACGTCTGGGCTCCTGGAATCTTCCTGAGCAGCTGTGCTGCTCTTGAGCAGAGTCCGAGAGCAGAGAGGAGCCCGCGGGCCCAGCCAGCTCAGCTCTTTTTGCAGTGGAGGGAGCTGACCTCTCCCCTGTCCTCCAGCAAGAGAGCTTTGAGGGGTTCATTTCTTGTGGATATTCTGATGCAATGACTGTGTTAAAAGAATCCCAGCCACAAGCGAGGAAACCCACACAGTAACTAAACACGCTTCCCGAGGGCCTGTAGTCTCCCGAGACAGCATTTTGCTGGTTCTCGTGGGGCTCAGAGACTGGGCTCCATCCATCCTGCGCGCTCTTGCCCTGTGCCCAAGTCCGGGCTTTTCGTTCCTCCGCAAAGACCTCATTCCCTGCAGTCTTCCCTCTCCAGTGACTACTCCTGAATCTGGAAGAACAGAACTGCTGGGCCGACGGTGACCAGTGGCTCTGCCCAACTCAGCTGGCTGGGTGGTTTCCATTCCCATCTCAGCGGAATTTCTCAGTAGCATTCAATGACCGCTCTTCTCAGCCTCTTTCTTGAAACTCCTTTTCCTTGGCTTCCTCGACCTGGAAATCTGGGTCTCAGTGACCTCTCTGGCCACTCCCAGGTCTATAGCTATAGATGGACTCTGCATGAAGGCTGAATAAAGAAGGATGTGCTGGAAAGGAGGGTGTGGGCCGCCCTCCCTCGGGGGCCTGCCCTGAGTGAGGGCGGGTGGGAGATACTTGGCAACATTTAGACGGTGCTGGGGGACAGACAGAGCGATTTGGTTTGTTGCCTTGGGCCATCAGGAACAACTGTATTTTTGAGCAGGACAAAAATAACACAAAAACGTCCACCAGATTCACATGCAATGATGCAGGATTGATAACAGTGGGAATTTGGAACACCTTCACTCTCCAACAATAAGAAACTAGTTAAATAAATCATAGTACTCTACACGTATTTATTGAATAAATGATTATGTAAGAGAGCACACAGAAGAATAAAAAAGGAAAGATAGCATTTCTTAGCCCATCCCCTGAGTCACTGCTGTTGTGATCTCTGCGTGGTCCCTTCCCAGCCCCCATACGAGACGCACTACACTCACTACCGCCCCGGCCACTCTGCTTTTCTATGTCCTGGGTGGTGTCTCATGTCCTTGAATGTCCTTGAACGTGCTTTGTGATCCCCATGTGGAATGGACATCCCCTGTTCTGGAGTCAGCCCTTCTCAAGGTTTGGACGAGACCTTCTTCCCTTCCCACGCTCCCCTTTCTCTGAGGCCCCGACTTGTCTGTGCCGACAGCTCCATGCACCTGCACACAGGTGACTCACCCTCCCCACCCCATCCTCGTTTCCACCCCAGACCTCTTCTCCGACCTCCAGACAGGACAGTCAACCGCTTGTCTCATAGTGGATGCCAAAGAGCTGTCACTTCACGTCTCCCCTTCCTCTCAGCAGGTCCAAACCCAAATCATGCCTTTCATCTTCACATCGCAGTTTCACTGGAGGACGCCCCCGGCACCCAGTTATGCAAGTCACAAGCCCAAGAGTGCTTTCTGGGAGTTTTTCTCCATCAGCCCCTCATCCGAATAAACTCTGAGGCCCTGGCCTCTGGAAGCGGGAAAATCCATCTCTTTCCCTCCACCCCCTTGGCCGTCACCCAGTGTCAGCTGCCACCGCCTGGACTGTCACTGCATCCTTGTGTGCGGCCTGCTTGCCCCATTCCGTTCTGCACAGGGCAGCTGAGGCTCTTTCCAAAGTGCAAGTCCTGTCACTCCCTGCCCGGTTCTCTGGAGGTTTGTGGCTGTCGGGTCAGGACCTGAGTTGTTCCCGATCCCCTCCCCGTCCACCCACCCTGCTCCTGGTGCGGAACTTCCTGCACGTCACGCGCATTCTCTTGGGCTCATTTTCTCTTCTCCGTGAGGATCGGGGGGTAAATCACAGACAGTACCCTGAGATCAGCCCTGGCACGCGGCAGTATCTTGGTGTTTGCTGCTGCTGCTCCTGTGACTTTGCTGGTATCTATGGCACACGCGGATGGGACGTGGTGAGAAATGGTGAGTTAGTACGAGCTCTGCCGACGTCAGCTGCTGCTGTGTCCTCCAGCCCCATCCCGTTCTGCCCTGGCTCCTTAGTGCCTCACGCTCACCACGTGCCCCCCACCATACCCCAGGGCCTCGCACATGGCCTGCCTCTGCCCGGAGCACTTTCCTCTCCCCTTCACCCCAGTAACACACTCATCAGGCCTTGGTTCCGCAGCACCCCTGGCCTCACCGATGGGCGCTTCTCCCTCTTGTTGGGTCGACAGCCTGCAGAACTTGTGTGAGGAGGGGAGACACGGGGAGGCAGCTCTCAGCTTTCCAGTCCCACAAATGGAAACCTCCTGCTCCTGAGGGTGCTCCCACAGGGTCCCTGGTGGCCTCTGGTGGCTGGCTACCCCAACACTCCTTGTGGCCAGGTAGCCCCAACGGTGCCCTGCCTGAGAGCGGAGACGTGCAGCCTGGTTGGAGAGGGGCCGGCAGACAGAGGGATTTGGATTTGTGCCTTGGGCCATCAGGAACAACTGTATGTTTGAGCAGGATTTCCCAGGCAGCTCACTTCCACGTTCACATCCCCATCACCACGGCTGCTGGTGAGAAAATGGATCAGTGAGAGCCCATTTCTGTTTCTTTGTTTTCATTTAATTTGGGAGAAGATGGAGAGAATCCTCAGCAGGTAATTATGTCCCAGAAGGGAACGTGTTGGACCAATTTCTGGCCACGTCCACGTTTCACGCCGCGCCCGCGGTTCAGGGGTGGGTTATTCCGCTGTGCACTCGGAAGGCCCAGTGATGTGCAGGCCGAGCCTGGACGTGGAGCACCTTGGTGGGAACGTCCCAGCCCTCGGTGTCACTGACTGGTGCCTCAAGGACAAGTGGCTCTCTTCAAGCCACCAGTGCCTGCCTGTCTGGTGGCAGCTCCTCTGAACAGATGCTCAAGGCTGGCTTTTTCCTTTCTGAAGTACAGACCACAGATTTTATGGTTTATACAGAGATGAGCTATTTTAAAGATGTTGGCACAACAGAACTCTCCAACCTAAACATTATGTAAAGGGATGGGCCAACCCAAGCGAACCGACTCCCAGATCGGCCCCATCTCTTCACACGAAACCAGAGAGTCACGAGGCCTCCTTTTCAGGTAAAAGCAGGGTCCCCCAGAGGATTAGACAGCCCCGTAATGACACCAGTGCCTCCAGCAGCCATCATGGCCTGGCACCACTTTTCCCAAGCCCCACTGATGGCTGAGAGCCAGTCCCAGAGTTCCAAAGCTGGAACTGCAGGCGCTTCCTGATCTAGGTGACCATCTGCTACCAACCCACGGGCCACACAGGTCTTTTCCCAGTGTAAGGGCCAGGAAAGCGCCCTGCTCCTCTAGCTCGCTTTCTCCAAAATGGCCATTTCAGGTGTTTCCACCACTGTACCAAGCTGTATGCCAAGTACTGTGCCCGTTCTGAGGACTCAAAGGCCAGTGCTCCCTGGTCTCTGCCTTTGAGACTGTGGCTCCTGCTCACAGCCTGAGTGCTAAGGGGGTCGATGGCATCTGGCAGGGTTAGTGGAGAAGCAGAAGCCACGGGGTGCGCCATGTGCTTTAGAGCTGCCAGGGCAGCAATGTAAGATCTACAGTCAACAGGTGGTCCCAGGGGACAGTCACAGGGGTCTTCAGCTCTTTCTAGCATCTCAGGTGTGCTCCAGAACCCATTCATGGTAAGTGTATCTGTGGTGTCCTGTGCAGTCTCTTCTCCTGGACTGGAATCTGTATGTTCAAGGCGCTCACGCTGCTGTCTTTGCCTTAAGATGTTTGGTGGGTAGGTGTGTGTGTGACTGAGGTTTGTGAGTGGAATCAGCAAGTCAGCACTGCATTTTGGTAGCCAACATTTCTGCAAGAGGTAGAGATGTTTGGAGGGCTAGAGCCTGGGGGGTCAAGTCTCAGAGTACCGCTCAGATTGGGAAGGGTGTTAAGTGTCCCTAATTATTCCTGGGAGATTCAGAGAGGTCTTGCGGCCAGTGGAAACAAACAAACCCGAGTGAGAACCCAGCTCTGTTTCTGAATAGCGAAACCTCAAGAAAGTTAGTTAACCTTCCCAAGCCTCCATTTCCTCCTCTGTACAAGAGGACAGGGAGGCACTAAGGACTCTGGGTTGTGTGCGTGAGTCTGGCTCAAAGCCCACCGTCAAACTCAGTGGTGGGAGCTGGAGCTGCTTTTACTATAGAGTCAGAATCCTTCGCAATGATCACCGCGAGATTGACTCTATCGGCATACATTAATCTTATTCAATCTAGCTGAGATCGGCCTGCCTGAGGAAACTGCAACTTTGGGGGAGATCAGTGGAGTAGGAGAGCTGAGTGACTTGGACTTGGAACTGCTAGACGAGGGGCTGGAGCGAGGGCGGTGCTGCAGAAAGGGGAAGGGCCCAGCACCCGCAGGGCTGGCCTGTATCTGCAGAACGCAGGGCAGGGGGGCTCAGGTTGAATATGGTGATCATGGGGGATTTGTTTTAGGACTCCAATTTGGTGTCGCCTCTTGTCTCAGTTTTCATCCCTATTTACATTTGAGCAGCTTGAAGTGCAAAGAGGAGGCCTGACTTTCCGCATGAGCCCCGGGAATAGGAACGTGTGACTCTGAATCCCACACACAGCAGACCATGGAGTGCAGGGTACATGTCACCACTCATTCTCATAGCAGAAGCGTGGGGTCTAGGGGGTTTCCTAAGAGGCAGGGTTGCTTTTGTCTCCAGAGCACTTCACCTCCATCTTACCTTGAATTATGGGCATTTGATGATCTGCTTGACTAGACTTTAAGCTTCAAAGTCAATGCCTGACATGTATCTCTGCATGTCATTACTTAGTTGATACACAGTGAATGCTGGTTGAAAGGCGTAGTGATGACGTGCGCCACGAAATCGGTAGAGAGTTTGGGGTCATGGGCATGGGAAGGAGGGGCAGCAGGCAGTGACCCAGGGAAGGGCAACTTGGGCAGGAAGTCCAAGGACGAATCGGAAGTTGAGGAGGAAGTGGTGGAGACTTGTGTTATGAGCCACAGAAGCTCATGGGGAAGATGATTAAAAAAGAAGAGTAACCAAGAGGTTATTGGTGCCCATGGAGAGCACAGGTGATGAGCAGAAGCCAGAATGACAGGGGTTGGGTGGACAGTGGGGTTGACCTCGGAGAGGAAAGAACACCCTTTCCCATGATGCAGGTAGGAAAGAGGAGCAGGACCCAGTTTCCTCCATCCCATCTGTGAGGTGGGATGCGCCTGCCTGTACCCCTGCCTTCCTGGTGACTGTGAGTGTGCCAGGATGAATAATAACCCCCAAGGTCATGTCTACCTGGAACCTCAGAGTCTGTCCTTCTTTAGAATTATGGTCTTTGGATATCTAATTAACCAGATTTAGACGAGCTCATACTGGATTGGGCTGGGCCCTAATCTAATGCCTGGTGTCCTTATTTAAAAAAGGAAAATTTATCCAGGCACCATGGCTCATGCCTGTAATCCCAGCATCCTGGGAGGCCAAGGTTGGAGGATCACTTGAGCTCAAGAATTCTAGATCACCCTGAACAAGAGAAAGACCCCATCTCTAACTAAATAGAGAAAAATTAGCCAGGTGTTGTGACAGACGCTGATACTCCCAGGCACTTGGACGGCTGAGGCAGGAGGATTTCTTGAGGTTGCTGTGAGCTAGGCTGACGCCACAGCACTATAGCCTGGGAAGCAGAGTGAAACTCTGTCTCAAAAAAAAAGGAAAGGGAAATTTGGACGAGACAGGCAGACACAGAGAGGCCACATGAGGATGGAGGCGGATGGGGACTGGGGGACATCTAGGATTGCCACTGCACCAGCAGCTGGAGGAGGCGAGGCTGGGTCCTC
This sequence comes from Arctocebus calabarensis, assembly GCA_963573935.1. Lineage (NCBI taxonomy): Eukaryota > Metazoa > Chordata > Mammalia > Primates > Lorisidae > Arctocebus > Arctocebus calabarensis. Next base: position 10,095 of record CAUYON010076507.1, read on the forward strand.
CCCTGGCAGCTCCAGAGAGAGCACCGTCTTACCGACACCCAGACCCTGGACTTGAAGCATCCAGAACTGTGAGGCAACACGTTTCTGCTGTCGTAAGCCAACCAGTTTGTAAGTAATTGGCATGGAAACCCTAGGAGGTAGAGGTAGTGGGGAACATGCCACGAAACGTGGGCCTTTTCATTAGAATTATCATAAAGGCAAGAGTCGGGCAGTGCTGGGTGACATGGCCTGGCAGAGGTGGGGGTGGAGGGGATGTTTCCCAAAGTGCTCTCCCCGGGCCCGGAGGTTTTCTCCTGCCTCACACTGAGTGCTTAGAGAGCTGCGTTCTCTTCCCTCTCCAGTGGCCCCCCACCTTCGGGAGAGGCTGAGCATCCCCTTCAGCTTTAGCTGTGGGAAGGGCCACAGGTGGGGTACTGGATGTCACTGCCCCCCCCGCCTCCCCCCGCGGCCGGGGGTGGCTTCCTTCAGCACAGGACATTTGCTAGAACGTTCCAGACCTCTAGGCCTGTGTCACTGTTCTGCATTTCCGAATGGATGTGCTGCTGCCACGGACTCACTGCCTTCAACTTCCTGCGTTGAGACACATTTCTAACACGTTCTGCCCGTGTGGACTGGCTGCCATCATGGGCTGTTCTCTCCCCGCTGTGGACGTATCACCATCATCATCTTCATTCTCACATGATGGTGAGGACAGAGGCTCCCAGTCACCCTCTCTGATCGATGAGAGCCACAGATTGAATCTCCCAGCTGGGGGAGAGCCCCTAGCATTTCTTTTACTTTATGCTTCTGCCAGCAAAACTCAGGTTCCTTTTGACTTTACTGTTCTACAACATCCTCTTTTTTGCCGGTGAGGAAATGGGGACTTCTAGGTGAAATGATTCTCCTGGGTTTGCCCCGCTATCACGGGCAGGATGGGCAGCGCCCCCTGGCTTCCGGATATGTGCTTCCAAGTCCATGTTCATGTACCTCTTCTGAGTCTGCTGGGCCCATAGATGTGGGGATGGGCGGTTTGTCTGGATGGACCTTCACTCCATGACAGACACAGTGTCCAGAGCTGGGGACACAGGCAGAGACGTGGTAGGGGAGGCTGGGCTTTGCCGGCATCCTTCATCATGCTAGAGAGGGGCTCTCTGTAGAGCTGTGCCTCACGGGAGGGATGCCATGCTGGTGGGGAGAACCTGGCCTCTGAAGTCAGCCCAACGTGGTTCTGCCATGGAGTAGTTATAGAACGACAGTGGTCCACTCTGAACCTCAATGTCCTCCTCTGAAATGGATTTCAAGGCATAACTCCTAGGAGTTGTTCAGAGATGGTGTATGTTAAGCACCAATCCCAGTACCTGTTCTTAATGGGCCGATCATTCTTTTACATATATTTCCCCAATGGTAAGCTTGTCCTCTGGGCCACAGCAGTGAATTAGCTGCAGCTGGAAGGATGCTTTCTGGGCTGTTCAGCTGCCTGAACTTAGGAGGCTGACACCACAGGCTGCACTGGCTTTATGCCTTCCTTGTCTTTGCTGCCCAGAACTGGCTGCTGGGTGGCCAGCCTGGCTGCATTCCATTGGCGGCATTGCCCTCAGACAATTTTAGTTGTCGCCTGAATTTGGCTTCTTAGCTGGAGCTCTAGAGGTGCTTTCCTCTTTCCAACAACTGTCTGGAAACAGGAATTGGTGCAGAGAAGAAAACCAGATGCCAGCTTCCCCCGCTGTTTTGACTGGGCTCTGTAAATGGAAACAGCTGAGAATACTCTCCAAGGGTGCGTGTGCCCGTCTCGAAGCTAGTGTTTGCTTCGTGGGGAGGGTGTGTGGGGCAAACATACTCTGACGTTTATACTGAATATTTTGGTTTGCAGAAATTCGAAATTAAATATACTTTCCACCTACACTATGAGAAATCCATTTATAGAAACCAAATCAAATTGGAGATCTAAGGACTAGTGGCCAGAAATGAAATATTTTTAAAATAAAATATATGGAGATTGGGTTGCAGAAGCGCCGGCTCGTTCTGCGGCTTCCCGGTATGTGAGCTGGAGGGAAGGCTTATTGGACAGGGCCTTCTCTGGGGATCGGTTCAGAACTCCTCTTTAGTCCTGGCAGTTGCAAAAGGAGGGTGGGGGGAAGTTTGTTGGGAAAACTTATTTAGCAGGCAGCGCCAATATGCTGTGTTTTCTTGAAGCCTCCTTGTATTTCAGCTTCGGTGAGGATGTGTGTCTCTTGTGGATCTTTATGGGAATTGCTTGAACACTCCGGAGAGGCGGGATGTGGCATTAAAACCACCTAACCTTCGCTCTCCAGGCCTCACCATTCATTCTGAAGACTTAATTATTTCCTGAAAGATGATACATCCTGGTTCTGCTCTTTTTCTTAGGAGTGTCAGCCCAGATGCTGAATTCCTAACTCTCGGTACTCAGGAGAGAAGCTCAAACTCAGCTCCGGCTTACACTTCTGAATTGATCGCTAATTGAATTCCTCCTTGAAGAAGCCTCTTCCCAGCCCTTTGGAGATCATCAAAGGCTGCTCTTTTTCTCCCTCCTTCCCACAAGGGATCCTGTGACCTTGCGTACGTTTGCGGGCTATCCTGCACCCACTGGCAACTCTGAGGAAACCTGGCCATTTCCTGCAAGCGGTTGACACGATTGCCCTTTGTGTGCTCAGCTTCCTCTGAGGAGACAAGAAGGCTGGTTCAGAGCCAAGTGTTCTCAGCAGCTTTGATTTTGCCTTAGCAATTAGGCAGAGGAATTCCTGCCGAGCACCCACCCACCCCAGCGCCGTCTCAAATTTCTCAGGCAGACATGGGGGTGCTCTCTTGGAAAGCAAATCCAGGCCCCCCTCTCCCGGGAATCCTGGGGAAGAACCACACCTACGGTGCAGCAGCCTTCCCTGGGCGGCATCCAGCTCCGTGCAGGGTTGCTGGGAAGCCCCAGCTCATTGCCATGGTGCTTTACGTGTGCCCCGCCCTGCCCCAGTCTACTGCTTTCTAGGGGGAAGGGGCTGTCCTGGAGAGGCTGGGGCTGGTAAAGGATGTGGAGGGCAGGCTTGTCTTGGCCACAAGAGGCCCCCACCTCCAGGAGCTACTGGAAGCCCGCTGTGACCAGGGTGGCGCTGGCTGGCAGAAAGAGCAGATTTTCTTTTTGCACCTGGATGCTGGTTTGGGGCTGAGCTTCTCTGGCACTCAGCATGAGTGAAGCCCATTTGCTCATTTGTCAGCAAAGACAAAAATCTTGATAAGCGGGCAGGGAGCTGGGGGCTGAGGCCTCGATTGCTCTGTGAGCCACACACATGTGTTCCTGGTTTTCTTTGTTATTTGCTTTCTCTCTACCCACTGGGAAAGGTATAGTTTGGGAGTCTATCTTCAAATGGTGTAAGGGAAATGTCTGGTATTTCAATAAGATTGAAGGGGGTAAAAGGTCACACCCCACCTGGGACTCTCAAGGAAGAGTCTAGGCTTGAATTACCCCAGCCAGCGCTTCCAGGTACGGGGTCCCCTGGGTTACCTCTTGTAACTCTGCCACCCCTGATGGCTTTCGGGGTTGCCAGCTCTGCTGTGGTTCTTACTTTCCTCCCCAAACTTGGAATGCCCTGTGGGGCCACTTTGGAGCCTAGTGGAGGAGGTTTTGCGGTAATGAGCTTTTGACTTTTGCAATCCCTTCTCTGCTCTGTGCTAGCATCCCCACTCTCCCACCTGTTAAAGTTTGCAGAGACAACATCAGCAGGTGTTTTCCCAGGAGAACACAGTGACACGGTTGCCTCTCAAGCCCAGAGTAATCGAGGCTTTCCTTGTTTCTTTGTAGAAGGCATCACTCGGTCCTGGTGCGCACAGGAGATGGTCACCCCAGAACAAGCTCATCTAAGAAGCACAGATGACAGGGATGATCAGGCCAGGCTGGGGGTGCAGGAGGAGGACCCAAGCAGGGGGGACTCTCCATCCCTCTACAGGGTTTGTGGACAGGGCTGTCCTGTTCAGCCAGGATGTGACCCCTTTGGTGGTTTACACTGTTTAACACTTCTGAGGTTCCGTATTTGGGGGCCGCGTGTGGTGAGCTACTCCCTAGAGCTGGTAGGGAGGGAAATTCACCAGCTCTCTGAGTGTTATGAAACTACAGACATGCGCTATCACCCTAAAAGGATGGGGAGCTCTGATTAGATGCTTGACGACGGCATCAGATGGAAGGTGCCCACGGGATAAGGGAGAGTCTCGGGGCAGCAGAGCATAGGGGACAGGTGCTCTCCTTGGCCAACAGCACATGTTTGCCCAAAGCCTTAAACACACAAACCACCCACCTTGTGCTCCTCTGGCTTCCCAGAGAGAAAGCTGTAAATCACACAACTTTCTGGTCCCTGGAATAGTGATTTTGTGTCAGACGTTAATGAATGGGCACTGCGACTTTATCCTGTGCCTTATGTACTTGGTTAAGGATAAGAATGTCACTCTGAGAGACTGCAAGTTGGGGGGCCTCTGAGCCTGCAGGTGTGCAGTGACCTTCCATGGCCAAGGCACTGGGTCACAAGTGCTCGTCTTTAAAGCTCTCCCTGTCCCAAGATCGTCCATTTGCTCCATGGCTTCCCTCTGCACTCGATCTGGTCTCCAAGACAATCTCCGTGTTGACCTTCCTTCTTGCCTACCCTGACAAGCCCCAGAGGAACCTGCTGTCTCCCTTCTGACCCAGGCCAATCCCTGTCCTAATGCTGGCTCCACCCTTTGCCCGTCATGTGGCCTGGGCGCTTCTTTAACTCTTCTTAGCTTTGGTTTTATTATCTGAAAAACAGAGACCATCAGGGCACCTGTGTCTCTGGGGCTGGAGGTTTAAATGCGACTGCACGTGGCGGTGCTGGGCACATGTGTGTGCTCCGCGCGGCAGAGGGACCCTCCCGGCCTCTTTATGCTACTGCTCTAGCTGTGATCTTTCAGACAGCGCCCCAGAGGTGAGAACTGAACCCCTCTCCTCATTTTCATGACCTGACCTTACCTTCTTTCAAACAGGTTGTAACTCCTCCAGGGGAGGCTTTGCCGAGTGTTTGCTTTGGGTCTATTCGCTGGCACTTAGGAGAGCTCTAGGTACGTGGTAGGGGTTCAGGGATTACACGCTGGCTGAACAGACTGCTAGTGATTCTGTGGATTAAGAAGTATAGTCCAGGTTATCTCCAGGTGTTCATTATTGCAATATCACCTGCCCCACGGGAAAAGGCCCAGTGTGTGAAATTTATCCATTCAGCAAATATTTATTGAGTGCTGGTGTTGGCATGATGCTAATTCCTAGAGACTCAGAAATGAACGGACGATATCCATGCCCTCGGGTAGCTTACCTGCAGGCTGACAGTGGACAGAGGCGGCCTTAGGAGGTGATTAGTGCCACAAACAAAGCAAATCATGGTGCGGTGGTTGTCTCTCTCCATGTAAAAAATCACCCCCCAAACATGGCAGCTTAAAACAATGGGTATTTGCTACCTAATGGTTTCTGTGTGCTGGGGCTCGCACCTGACTCATCTGCCCCCTCCGGCTCAGGGTCTCTCCTGGGGCTACCCAAAAGGTGCTGGCCAGGCCTGTAGTAATCTCAAGGCTCCACTGGCCCAAGCTCCTTTTCCAAACTCATTCCTGTGGTCATTGGGAGGATTCAGTTTCGCATGAGCTGGACTGAGAGCGTCCATGTTTGCCACTGTTTGCTGAATGCCCCCTCATTTCCTTGCCATGTGGACTTCTCCATGGGACACGGCACGGACGCTTGCTTCATCAGAGTCAGCAAGTGAGAAGAACCAGGGAGAGTGAGTGCGCTAGGACCCTCTGCTCACAATCTTTTTGTAACCATCTTTGGAGTTAGGTAGGTGCTATTAGGATGAAAAGTGAGGCACAGTCAGTTAAACAGCTCACCCTAAGTCATACAACTAGTGCGTGTGAGGGCCAGGTGCGACCCCAAGCTGCTTGGCTACAGTCCCTGGGCTCCTCATGACCACAGCAGACCACTACTCTGCCTTTTAATCTCACACATGGTCTGCTGAGTCTTCCAGGCAGGAGAGGAGGGTGCTCACTCACTTTAGCAGCTGGGATGCATTTTGAAGAGATTGTTGCTAGAAGGTGTTGAAAACCCGGATGAGGGACTAAGGGAAAGAAGCTCATTAAAGACGATCCTGAAGTTGGGGACCCAAGGAACTGAGTGAATGGTTGTACCATTAACCCAAGATGGAGAAATGATGGGAAAGAAGTAGGTCTAGGGAGAAAATCAAGAGTTCTGTTTTGGCCATGTTAAGTGAATATCCAGGTATAGATATCAAGGAGCCAAGAATATACAAGTCTGGAGCTCAGGGGAGCGTCAGACCAGAGATGTAGACTTTTGTCATCAGTCATAGATGACAATCAAGAGAAAGAGTGCAGCACATACAAAATGGCCAAGGACAGAGGCCTCATGGTGTCTAAGACATTTAAAAGTCTGGAAGAAAAGGAAAACCCAGCAAAGGAAATAGAGACGTGAACCACAAGAGGTAGAAGGAAAACCAGAAAGCATGGTTACCTAGAAACCAAGTGAAGAGGGGCTTCCAAGGAGAGAGTGGTTAGCTGTGCCAATTTCCAGAAATGGATGCTGTCAGTCTAACAGCTCACGGGAAACTGAGTCCTCCCAAAGACCACAGGAATGAGTTTGGAAGAAGATCTTGAGCCAGTGGAAACTCCATCACTAGGAATTTCCTTCTGAGTATGACTGAGAGAAGATAAAGGATTCAATGGGGGGGGAAAAAACCAAAAACAAGTCTCTTGGTTGAGTATGGTGGCTCGTGCTTGTAATTACCACTCTGGGAGGCTGAGACAGGAGGATGAGCTTGAGAGTTTGAGACTAGCCTGAGCAAGAACAAGACCCCATCTTTACTAAAAATAGAAAAATTACCCAGGTGTCATGGTGGTGTCTGTCGTCCCAGATACTTGGGAGGCTGAGACAGGAGGATCGCTAGGAGTTTCAGGTTGCTGTGAGGTAGGCTGAGGTCATGGCACTCTAGTTTAGGTGACAGAGCAAGACCTTGTCTCAAAAAAAAAAAAGTCCACCCTGCCTGACCTTTAGTGTCTCTGTTTACGTTCCACCCTGTGGTAGCAACAGAGATTTGCCCTGCATATGGGCAGCTCTGCCCTCAACTGAAGCAGATTTCTAGAGCCTTCCTTCTGAACAGAATTCTTTCCAGAGCCCAACCCTGTAAGTTCTAGCTGCATCAGTAGCCCAAATTCTGACTTTTGCCTTCTCCAGTCAGGGAGGCTGCTGCGCCCCAACACCCTGGGTAACCGGCCAGAGAGCTGGGCAGACCCAGGCTTCCCTCATGCCTTTCCTTTCTGGCAGGATCACAGTCCTGAGCTTCCTGTTGTCCAGTGCCTGAACATAATGGTCTCCGATGTTTTTATCTAGTTCGATGATTGTTTATTTGCGGTGGGAAGTCCAATGCTAGCTGCGTCATTGTGGCTGGAGTCAACGGCCCTGTGGTTCAGCGTTTACTGCTTCCCCCCATTCCCTGTACCAGCTCATCGTCCTTGCCAGTGACAGTTCTGTGTCCGTAGTGTGATACGGGGCAATCCTTTTGGCTGGAATCAAACTCTTTGTAATCTGAAATGAACAAGGACTGCCGTAAAGGCTTTTTGGTTGCATTTTTAGGCCCGTGTATGTAGGGGACTCCTGGGAGAGGATTCTCAAGGAAGACTCAGTGGGAAGTCCTCCGACAGTGAGGTACAGGGCTGAGTGTAAGGGCGACCTCCAGTGGGACACGCAGGACAGGAACCAGAGGAACAAAGCAGGGTCCCTGGGTACAGCAGTGGGGGCCAAATTTCTAGCTCAGCCTTCCCCAGAGGTGCACCTTGCCCCCAGGGTGCTTAATCTTCATTATGTCAACGATATTTTCTGCTCTCGAAAAGTCACTGCCTAGGCCCCTTGGGGCTCCCCATGAATGCATTTCCTGCTCTGAGGGATAGTGGTTATCTTTTTTATAGCTGTGAACCATGAATAAAAGTGGGACCCTTGGCTCTGTTTGGCCTGGCACACACAGCCCTCTGTCCTGGAAATCTCCTAAAGGGCCCCAGGTTACCAAAGTCTGTTGGACCTTAGAATTTCATCGCTGTTATCTAGGGAGTGGCTGAGTATTCATTATTCATCAGTATGTTCTATAATAATACTTACTAAATTGTTTATCAGCAAACTTTTCTTTTTCTTTTCTTTTCTTTTTTTTTTTTGCAGTTTTTAGAGGGGGCTGGGTTTGAACCCAGTATATGGGGCCGGCGCCCTACTCCTTTGGACCACAGGTGCCGCCCTGTCAGCAAACTTTTATTAAGCACCTAGGATATGCCAGGTCGTGTGTCAGCTTCTGGAGTCCCCCCCAATCCCTGACCCAGGGACCATTTCAGATGCATGAGTGAGTCTGTCCTTAATGAGCTCAGACAGAGGTCGCCAAGGTGTTCAAGACTGAAAAGCTCCAGGCAGTCAGCATTTCAACCTCCTTCTATTTTCCTGCCCTGCCAGACAGACTCAAGGGTTTCCCTCCGAGAGGAACTAGGAAGGTCAAGTGCTCTGCTCGAGGGGCTTAGGGTTAGACTCCAAAGTCCTATTCACATCCTGCTGTGTGATCTGAAGCAAGTACCTTCCACTCTTTGGGCCTGGTTCCTGAAAATTCAAAATCTCTGAAAATCCTGTTTCCAAGTATGGCTGGGGGTGAAAGACCATCTTCCCTGCCTGCCGCTTCCTGTGTTTTTCATGGACTGGTCATTAAGAAGATGTCACTTCATCACAGTGAGACAGTATATAAAACAATGGCTTGATTTCTTTTTGTGAAAGGCACTTTGTAAATGGAAATGTATCATTCAAGTCACCGGAGCCTCTGAGTGAGCGCGCTTTGCCCTGCAGATGACTTTGTCAGCAGTTTCTGCCCCTTATCGCAAGCCAGCCTGTCTGTGACTCAGTATGAGCTAAGCGGGGGCTCAGTGGGGGGAGTCCAGACCACCCCACTAATCCATGCTTTCTCTGGAATGCTCCCACTTGTTTACAGTCTGGGCAATTTGCCTCCTGCAGCTGCGTGACTCAGACTGGGAGAGCTTCCAGCCTCGCCCTGAGCCAGGGCTCCCCGGAGCCAGACACTGGCCCCTGCATCTCAGGCTCCTGGAACCTTCCAGTAAAGCCGTCCACCTCCACCCACCCCTGGCCACCATCAGGCACCACTCAGGCCCACACAGAGACACACCGCTGGGGCAGGGTCCGGCCTCTGCTGTTGGTTTGTGTCATTTAGCTGTGGAATGTAAGTTGACTTCTGATCGGGGAAGATCCCAGTTTTATTTGGGGCCCTAAGACAAGAGCACAGAAGCCTCGGGTCTCAGCAGGGGTCGGTGTACCCTGAGGGGTCCTGACAGCTTGAACCCTATTAGCTTCCCAGTAAACCTGACTGCGTTTGGGATTCATCAAAGATCTGGAATAACTGCTCCCTGCACCTTAAGTAATTAGAATTTAGAGTGAAGTCAGAAAATTGCATGCTGGATATTTATTTCAGAATCAAGCAACCACTGTGTCATTTAGATTTGAGGCAGCATCCTTTTCAAAACATTTTCCCTTTACCATAAAGCGGCAGACCGTCGCAGGGCCCTCCTGCAAACAGCTGTGTCGGAGAGGCTCACCCAGAAAGCACCTTTCCTTCCATCCCAGGGTCTCCCTCAGACCCCGCCCAGAAACACGCCCCTCATTCCTGCTCCTCCCCTCCTGGCCCATCCCTGTGTTGCCACACTTAGTCGTCACAGCCAGCTTCAGTGTTTTTAACTACAAGAATTGTCTAGAAATTCATTGAACCAAATCATCGAAAGATCGGGGCTAATTGGCAGGTGACGAGAGGAAGTGTCCTGAAGTCAGCTGGAGACATTTTCAAACTCTCCTGGTTTAAAGATTCCAGAACAACTTTATTTGAATAGTCTGTGTTGTACTCAAAGTAAATATTAATTCCATTATGCCATAAACTTTTATTTATCATGACAGCAAGTCATAAAGTTCCCTTACTAGAATATAGCTTCTAAATTGCGTATCACAGATGAGGTACAGCACACACACTGCTTCCTAGAGGCAATTACCCACCATCCTTTATGCAAGCCGGCATTAAATGCGCTTTCTAAATATGAGTCTCCATAAGCTCTACAGGCTGAGCTTATGCAGAAAATCTTCCATGGCTATTATCCAAGAGGACAGAAATAGGAGGAGGAGGAGAAGACAGAGCAGTGACTGCAGCAGGGCAGGGGCTGGACGCAGGGGTCAGAGGGCCCCCGGTCACCCAGCAGTAATTCATGTGAAGCGTTCTTTGCATACTGTGGGTCTGACTTTTTAAATTACATAAATTGCTCATTAGAAGGGACTTGTAATTGCCTCACCCTGTGGTATGGTGAGAGGCGTAGGTTTTAATTATTCTTTCTTGATTTGTAGTTTGTGGTTTGACTTTTTCAGGGTGATAGTTTGGAAAAAATATGGATCTGCTTTAATTGTGCTAAGTGAAAACAGATGACTCTGTCAAATTCCTTCACTCTGAGTTTGGAGAGAGCAGGGGGGTTTATGGTTTCCTGGTCTTGGTTGATGACCATAGCGGGCTTGTGACACTGGGCCTGGGGAGGGTCCTGGGAGCCTCTGGAGGCAGCACTTAGGTTCTGTTCAACCCTCAGATGACACGTGTGGAGCCACAGATGATGTAACTACAGCTCGGGAAGTCCCTTCGCCTCTTCTTCATGGCATGGACAGGACAGGAAACACCAGCGCCCACCTCTCATCATCTTTGGGGACTAGGGTCAGGCACGATGGGTGCCGGGGGAGATGGGGCACCCCCAGGATGTCTTCTGCAGAGGCGCCTCTCTAGCACCCTTTCTGAGGGCAGCTGGGGACTCCCATAAGGAGGCCTCTGCCTGCCTGGGTCCCCCAGAGCCAAGCTGTGCTGAGCTCTGGAATGGGCTGTGGGCCTTTCCCAGCCCCTAGGCCAGGCCCTGTCATCCAGCTCGTGGAATTGATGAGTAGTGAGACAGAGCCTGGCTTCGGGGGTAAACTTCCAGGACTCGGTCAGGCTCATCTGCAGCCACCGATGAATAAAAACTCGATTAGGACACTGGTCCTTGAAAGGCTGCTATTTTTGGACTCACTTTCGGAAAGGCAGGGATTTCTTTTTCCAAGATAACATTATGCATCTGTCAATATAGCAATAGCATCGACTACTTTCTCTTGGGGGTCTCTCTCCTTAATTATTCCCCATCAGAAAGCTTTTCTCTTTGAAGCCTGGCTGGCTCTGGGCTTCTGCGCATCTGCTGGTATAGAGACGAACCCCCGCCCGCACCTGGCCTCACCGCCCCTTCTTGGAGCAGCTCGCCTCTCACCGACAGTAGAGGGGACAGGCTTTGTGAGTCTAGGAATGGTTTTGTCATTTAGCCCCCCCAGCCCACATCCCCTCTTTTCATCACCTGTTTTATGCACGTGGCATTCTGTTCAGGACAGATTTCTGTGACATGAAAAATACACGAAATATGGGCTGCCACAGTAGCTGTCATTAACCAACCACTAGTTGTGCCTTTATAAATTTTTACACACTGCTAAATTATAAATATGCAATGCTGGGAGTAATGAAATATGCACCTATAATATCTGCAGTTAGAAGATTTGCAATTCTGCATGTAACTGCCGTAAACAAGGGGGAGCTGGGATGTCACCTGTTCCCCAGTCAGAAGGGGAACCGCATCCCTCTCCCCCAATGAGAATCCCTCCAGAGAGTCTTTCATCTCGAGGGGAGCCCCCAGGAGGCCCTCTCCATGCAGGCTTCCCTGCTCTGTGCTTTTCCTCTGTTGGTCATATGGATGCAGTGAACACGGCTCATGTTTCAGACCCGCACTAGGCTGGCAACCCATAGCTAAACTAGTCTTCCAAGTTGCACACAGTCTATGGAGTGAGATGGGCGAGTTACCAAGTAAGGGGGGTGCAATGAGATGAGGGCAGAGGGGAGGGCGGGACTCAGGTGCTGCGGGAGGCTGAGCTGGCCTGGAACATGCTCTGCAACCTCTCTGGTCCTGTCTCTTCACCTGTGACTGGGGGCAGCACATTCCTCTTGGTGCTGTTGGGAGCATTACTATATGCGAAGAGTTTATTTAGAGCGCATCTGGCACAAATTAAGCACTCAGTAAGTAGGAATGATAGTAACCACCTTTGTTATTGCTTGATCTTTTCTTGCATTTTGCCTTGGGCTGAAACAGACTGCTCTCTTCCTCGTTAACACAGCTTGCACCACAAGGTTTGGCTTAGAGACATTACATTTTCTCCCAAACACAAATGTCTTGTCTTTATTTTTATATGAAAAATAATCTCTGGGTCGACTCCTTTCGTGGACTCAGCTCACTCGCACCCGAGTGGAATAAAGGCCGAGTTGCCCACACGGAAAAAAGAAGAAAAAGAAAAGGAAGCTCTGGCCAGGCTCGGTGGCTCACGCCCGTAATCCTGGCACTCTGGGAAGCCAAGGTGGGAGGACCCCTTGAGGTCAAGAGTTTGAGATCAGCCTGAGGAAGATTGAGATCTCGTGTCAACTAAAAATAGAAAAAGAAGCTGGGTGTGGTGGTCAGCATCTGGAGTCCCAGCTACTCCAGAGACTGAGGCAAAACTCCTGCTTAAACCCCAGGAGTTAGAAGTTGCTGTGAGCTACCATGATGCCATAGCATTCTACCTAGGCATTCACTCTACAGAGTAAGAGTTGGTCTCAAAAAAAAAAAAAAAAAAAATCTATTGTAGGCCAGGAGAGGTTGCTCACACCTATGATCCTCTCATCCTGGGAAGCTGAGATGGAAGTCAGGAGTTTGAGACCAACCTGAGCAAAAGTGGGACCCCATCTGTACCACGACTAAAAAAATTAGCCATGTGGTGGCAGGCACCAGTAGTCCCAGCTGCTTGGGAGGCTGAGGCAGGAGGATTGCTTGAACCTAGGAGTTTGAGGTTGCTCTGAGCTATAATGAGACTCTTTCTCAAAAGAAAAAAAAAAATCTGTTGTAAACATGAGAACTGTATAAAACTATACAGGCAGTAAAAATCCCCCCTAAATCCAGGGTGTACACATACCACATGCCCATATATTTTTTATGAAACAGGGCTATTCTATATGTGTTGCATTTAAGCACAACTATTAATATATTGTGGACATTATCTGTGTGATAAAAATCAACACATTTGCCCACTGCATAGTAACCCGTTGTATCGTCTTGCCCTTTTTGGGGGGTTACACCATTTCTGCTGCTTTGTTCACCTATTGGGTGTATTTGAGCAGCTGCCTGGACCCATTGCTCTGGGCCTGGAGGTGCTATAGCGGGTTGATGTACGCTCTAGAGAACGGGCGTGCACATAAAGAATGAGAATGAGGGCGGAGCCTGTGGCTCAAAGGGGTAGGGCGCCGGCCCCATATGCCGGAGGTGGTGGGTTCAAACCCAGCCCTGGCCAAAAACTGCAAAAAAAAAAAAAAAAAAGAATGAGAATGAATGGTGTGTGAGAGCCGGTGGGGAAAACAGAGCAGAGAGAAGGCAGGGTGGGGAGTGGTGGGGAGGCCTGACTGAGGCGAGAGGACAGCAGAGCTGAAGGACTCTGGACCCCTGTGGAGATCTGGGCGAGGCACCTTCTGGTTACAGCAGCAGGTGGGAGGCTTTGAGGACCCCTGGACACGTTATGCTGAGTGAGAGAAGCCAGGCACAGAGGATGCACACAGTGTGTGTTCCTGCTTCGCTGAGGTGTCTAACTTAGGGAACCTCACAGAGGCAGGGATTAGAGAGGGGTCGCCAGGACCTGGGCCTGGGAGGGACGATGGAGTCACAGACTTTCTGTTTGCGAAGATGAAAAGTTCTGGAATGAACTGTGGTGATGATGGCCGCACAGCAAGGTGAATGTCCTTAATGCCATAGAATAGTGTATTTAAAAATTGTTAAGGGTGGTGCCCATGGCTCATTGAGTCGGGCACCAGCCCCATATACCATGGGTGGTGGGTTCGAGCCCGGCCCCAGCCAATCTGCAACAAAAAATAGCCGAGCGTTGTGGCGGACACCTGTAGTCCCAGCTACTCGGGAGGCTGAGGCAAGAGAATCGCCTAAGCCCAGGAGGTGGAGGTTGCTGTGAGCCATGTGACACCATGGCACTCTACCGAGGGCAATAAAATGAGACTCTGTCTCTAAAAAGAAAAAGTGATACATGGCTCGGCTCATGTAGCTCAGTGGCTAGGGTGCCAGACACATATACCAAAGCTGGTGGGTTCGAATCCAGCCCAGGCCTGTCAAACAACAATGACAACTACAACCTACAAATAGCGGGGCGTTGTGGCCAGTGGCTATAGTGCCAGCTACTTGGGAGGCTGAGGCAAGAGAATTGATTAAGCCCAGGAGTTTGAGGTTGCTGCGAGCTATGATACCACACACTCTACCCAGGGTGACAGCTTGAGACTCTGTCTCCAAAAAAAAAAAATAATACATATTCTATATAGATGTGCAAGTATCTGATTTTTATAGTTGATCTTTCCTTCCTATATGTCAGTATTCACATCTATGGGCTACAATTGTGTTTCGTGCTTAGGTGAGCACTTCCTCCTTTTGCTTTGATACTTCTAGCTTGTAGCATGGAAAACTATATAAATAAGGTAGGTTAGTGATTTTCTGAAACAGTGTTGGTTTATAGTCTTTAGTTTCATAGACTTTGAAAACATAATTCTACCACTCAAGGACTTAGTGTACTAATGAAAATCAACTATATTCTAATAACCTGCCATCGTCAAAAACTGGTATTCGGTGAATGTAATTATTTGTCTAGGTAATCTAACAATTTTTATAATTTATTGCCTATTTTTTAGGCAATAAAAGTGACATTCCTAAAAATGATGTTTATTATTCCCTAAAACAGGGTAATTGTTATCTTATTTATCATTAAGTGTCTTAAAGAGTTCTAATAGTATCTTAGAAAACCAATATGATCTTACTTTGGTTTCCGTGAGCATATTTTATCCTAAGGAAATTATATAAGGTGTTAAAATAACAAGCAGGCTGGACACAGTATGTTATGCCTATAATCATAGTTCCTTGGGAAGATGAGGCAGGAGGCTTACTTACAGCCAGAATTTGGGGGGGGGTTTTTGTTTGTTTGTTTGTTCGTTTTAATACAGAGTCTCAATTTGTCGCCCTGTGTAGTAGAGTACTGTGGTGTCATAGTTCACAGCAACCACAAACTCTTGGGCTCAGGTGATCCTCTTGCCTCAGCCTCCCAAGCAGCTGGGACACCAGGCACCAGAAAGCCAGGAGTTGAGACAGAGTCCCACTATGTTCACGCTCGATAGAGTGCTTTGGCATCACAGCTCATAGCAACCTCAGACTCTTGGGCTTAAGTGATTCTCTTGCCTTAGACTCCCAAGCAGCTGGGACTAAAGGCACCCGCCATGATGCCAGGCTATTTTTTGTTGCAGTTGTCATTGTTGCTGAGCTGGCCTGATCCGGGCACGGTTCAAATTCACCAGCCTCGGTGTATGTGGCCAGCGCTGTAAGCATTCTGCTATGGGCTTGGCGCCTGTGGCTCAACGGGCTAAGGCGCCAGCCACGTACACCTGAGCTGGTGGGTTCGAATCCAGCCCCAGGACCCGCCAAACAACAATGACAGCTGCAACCAAAAAATGGCCGGGCGTTGTGGCGGGTGCCTATAGTCCCAGCTACTTGGGAGGCAGAGGCAAGAGACTCGCTTGAGCCCAGGAATTGGAGGTTGCTATGAGCTGTGATGCCATGGCACTCTATCCAGGGTGACAGCTTGAGGCTCTGTCTCAAAAAAAAAAAAAAGCATTCTGCTATGGGCA
>CAUYON010076510.1:0-19969 GCA_963573935.1 Arctocebus calabarensis
TCTGCTTCCCAAGTAGCTGGGACTACGGGCACTCGCCACAATGCCCAGCCATTTTTTTGGTTGCAGCCGTCATTGTTGTTTGGCGGGCCTGGGCTGGATTCGAACCCGGCAGCTCAGGTGTATGTGGCTGGTGCCTTAGCCCGTGGAGCCACAGGCGCCGAGCCCCAAATGCTACCATTCTATCCACAACTGTGTTTAAAACAAAATTACCTCTCTCTCTCTTGCATTTTCACTCTTTCCCTCTCAGCCTACACAGCACACTCACAAATTAAGAGAAAACTCCCATGACTTAGCCTCCACTGAGTTCTTTGCAGCTTCTTTCTCCAGGTTGTCTTCATTTTCCTGTCCTTCATTTGCAGACATTCCCCTCACAGCACACTTTTCAATCCTCTACTTCCAATCTTAGCGATCTCATGCACTCTGTCACCACATGAACTTTCATATGTTTTGTATTGTTTTGTTTGAGACAGAGTCAGGTTCTATTACTCCAGATAGAGTGCAATGGTATCATCCTAACTCAATGCAACCACAAACTCTGGGCTCAACCATCCTTCTGCCTCTGCCTCCTGAGGAGATGGTACTACTGGCACATGCCACCATGCCAGGCTAATTTTTTGTAGAGATAGGGTTTCACTATATTGCCCAGGCTGGTCTCAAACTTTTTTCAGCCTCAAGTGATCCTCTTGCCTCAGCCTTCCAAAGTGCCAAGGTTTATATATATGAGCCACTGCATCCCAGCCTTAGCACCACCACCAGCCTACCTCAGATTCAATGTGCGCTATTTATTTTTGAAACAAGGTCTTCCTATGTTGCCCAAGCTGGTCTCTAACTCTTAGCCTCAAGTGATTCTCCTGCCTCAGCCTCCTAACTGCTGGGATTGCAGGCTCATACCTCCACACTCAGCATAACATTTACAAGTACTATTCAAAATCTGTGTGTGCATTTCTTAACAACCTTGCCAGATTATGAACTCCCTAAAGGTAGTGTCTCTTCCTTTGTAATAAACACCCTAGATTGTGACAGGAATTTAATCAGCACTAAAGAATCACTACGCTTGGCTCAGTGCTCAAAGCACAATGGTTACAACGTCAGCCACATACACAGAGGCTGACAGATTCGAACCCAGCCTGGGCCAGCTAAACAACAATGACAACTCCAACAAAAAATAGCCAGGCGTTGTGGCAGGCACCTGTAGTCCCAGCTACTTGGGAGGCTGAGGCAAGAGAATGGCTTAAGTCCAAGAGTTTGAGGTTGCTGTGAACTGTGATGCCACAGCACTCTATTGAGGGCAACACAGTGAGACTCTCAAAAAATAAACAAGGCAGCGTCCGTGGCTAAGTAGGGCACCAGCCCATATACAGAGAGTGGCGGGTTCGGCCAAACTGCAACAACAACAACAAAAGTATCCCTAGGCTTGTTGAGGTGGTTGACGCCTATAATCCTTACACTATGGGAGGCCCGAGGCTAGTGGGTTGCTTGGAGATCAGCCTAAGCAAAAGTGCCACCCCACCCCACATAGCTGGGTGTTGTGGCAGGAGCCGGTAGTCCTACCCACTTGGGAGGGTGAGATAAGACAATCACTTGAGCCCAATGAGCCCAAGAATTTGAGGTTGCTGTGAGCTATAATGTCATAACACTCTACTGGAGGCAAGAAAGTGAGACTGTATTTAAAAAAAAAAGAATCTCTATAAACTGTTGAGGGCTATCTTTCTAAAAATACTCATAATACTTTAAAAAGGAATAGTTTTTTAAATTATGGTAAAACATGTAACGTAAAATTTGCCATTTTTAAGTATACAATTCAGTGGCATTACTTGCACATGCAATGCTATGCAATAACTGCTATTCCTAAAATTTTCACCATCCCAAACAGAAACTATGAACTCATGAAGAAATAACTACCCATTCTTCCTTCCCATGACTGCCCAGAAACCTCCAATCTACTTTCTGTCCTTATGAGTTTGCCTACTCCAAGTACTTCATGTAAGTGGAATCATACACTATTTGTCATTTTGTGTTTAGCTTATTTCACCTAGTATAACTTTTTCAAGGTCTAGCCATGTTGTAGCCACCCATCAGAACTTCATTCTTTTGAATGGCTGGACATTCCATTACATGTATACACCACAACAATATGTTTATCCACCCATCTGTTGAGGGACACTTGGGTCTTTCTTCCCACTTTTTGGCTATCATTTTTGCTGCTACTGTGAACATTGACATACAAGTATCTGAGTCTATTTTCAATTATTCTGAGTATGTATTTAAGAGGAGAATTGCTGGGTTACATGGCAATTCTATTTAGCTTTTTTAGAACAATAGTATACTTTTAGAGTTGAGATACTATCTTTTAGCAACTACAACGGAGACAAGAGTTCCTCCTCATTTGGAAAGCAATTCACTTCTGTACAGGTTTCTTTCATTCCAACTCACTCAGGTGAGTTCTAATTTCCAGGAGCCTGACTCTACTTTGAGTGCTATTTTCACGGTATTCACACTCCAGTCTCCTGGTTCTATTTTCAACATCACCTTTACATACATAAAAGTACACACATTGCAATGGTGACAAAACTTTTATATATATATAAAAGTTTTATATATACATATAAAATATTTATTTTTTAAGAGACAGAATCTCACTTTATCGCACTTGGTAGAATGCCATGACATCACTGCTCACAGCAACCTCCAATTCCTGGGCTTAGGCGATTCTCTTGCCTCAGCCTCCAGAGTAGCTGGGACTACAGGTGCCCACCAAAACGCCTGACTATTTTTTTTTTTTTTTTTTTTGTATTGACAGAGTCTCACTTTATTGCCCTCGGTAGAGTGCCATGGCGTCACATAGCTCACAGCAACCTCCAGCTCCTGGGGTTAGGTGATTCTCTTGCCTCAGCCTCCCAAGTAGCTGGGACTACAGGCACCTGCCACAACTCCCGGCCATTTTTTTGTTGCAGTTCAGCCAGGGCCGGGTTTAAACCCGCCACTCTCAGTATATGGGGCTGGCGCCCTACTCACTGAGCCACAGACACTGCCCCCAGCTATTTTTTTGTTGCAGTTTAGCCAAGGCCAGGTTCAAATTCACCACCCTCGATAATGGGGCCGGCGCCTCACCCACTAAGCCACAGGTGCCGCCCTATCATTTATATGTTTTGGTCAATTTCTTACCTTAAAGCATTAGTAACATCAGATGAATGTAAAATATTAAAAGGGAGGATAGTTTTCAGCTTGTAAGATTATATGGGGTTTTATGAAGGATGACTTCTGTGGAACCCATTTCTTATACCCCAACAACCATTTAAAACATGCTGAACCGGCTCGGCGCCTGTGGCTCAATGGGCTAAGGCGCCAGCCACGTACACCTGAGCTGGCGGGTTCGAATCCAGCCCAGGCCTGCCAAACAACGACGGCTGCAACCAAAAATGGCCGGGCGTTTTGGGGGTGCCTGTAGTTCCAGCTACTTGGGAGGCGGAGACAGGAGACTCACTTGAGCCCAGGAATTGGAGATTGCTGTGAGCTGTGATGCCACAGCACTCTATCCAGGGTGATAGCTTGAGGCTCTGACTCAGAAAAAAAAAAAGAAACATGCTGAACCTGGAAAAGGTACACACAAGTCATTACAAAAGTTTTGAGATATACACACACAAAAAAATCAAGAAACAACTTCCCCTCATAGCAACACCGATAAGCAGAGCCAACTGAACCTTGCATGGGTGAATCACTGCTGAATGTGTTTCTTAGAAGTAAAACAATGGACCATAATATAGTCTGTCTCAAAACTTTGTGGTGACCCACCTATAAAACTATTATTGTTATGTGTACAAGAAAAATCTCTTTTTGTTCTAAACCAAGGTTAGTAGCTTGGGACTTCTAAACTGACAGCTTACTACCATTACTACCAATTATAGAAAGCATTGAAAAAAAATACAACGGCTCTGCGCCTGTGGCTCAAAGGGCTAAGGCGCCAGCCACGTACACCTAAACTGGTGGGTTCGAATCCAGCCCAGGCCCGCCAAACAACAATGACGGCTGCAACCAAAAAATGGCCAGATGTTGTGGCGGGCACCTGTAGTCCCAGCTACTTGGGAGGCGGAGGCTGGAGACTCACTTGAGCCCAGGAATTGGAGGTTGCTGTGAGCTGTGATGCAACAGCACTCTATCCAGGGTGATAGTGTGAGGCTCTGTCTCAAAAAAAAAAAAAAAATACAACAATGTAAATTCACATAAACTATCTGGAACTATCAATACACACAAACTGCTAAGTTGGAGCATCTCTGTGCAAAGAGCAGATCAGAAAAGGTCATAAGAAAGATCTTTTACTTTTTACTCCACAAACTTCTGCATTCTTATTTTTCAAAAGCATGCATTTTTATTTTGTCTAATGACTCAAAACTTTAAAATATAGATGATAGAGCGGTGCCTGTGGCTCAAAGTAGTAGGGAGCCAGCACCATATGCCTGCCTTGGCCAAAAACTACCAATAAATAAATAAATAAATAAATAAAACAAAACACAGATGATAGGCGCCCCCTGTGCCTCAGTGGGTAGGGCACCAGCCCCATATACCATATGCCTGCCTTGGCCAAAAACTACCAATAAATAAATAAATAAATAAAATAAAATAAAATAAAATACAGATGATAGGCGCCCCCTGTGCCTCAGTGGGTAGGGCACCAGCCCCATATACCAAGGGTGGCAGGTATAACCCAGCCAAACTGCAACAAAAGAAAAAGTGGCCAAGCGTTGTGGTGAGCGCCGTAGTCCCCACTACTCGGGAGGCTGAGGCAAGAGAATCGCCTAAGTCCAGGAGTTGGAGGTTGCTGTGAGCTGTGATGCTACAGCACTCTACTAAGGGCGATAAAGTGAGACTCTCTCTTAAAAAATAAATAAATAAAATACATATGATGTTAGTAAAAAAAGACAAGCTATCAAAAAAAGAGTAAATGGGCTATTCTAATATCACCATGCTATCACATGCATAAACTCTCATCTCAATTAAACTTTACAAAACTATGAGGCAGGCAACCCAGGTACTAGGCCCTTTTAAAAAATGGGGAAGGCAAGGCTGAGAACATTTAACTACTCAGACAAATGCACCAAATTCTTTTTTTTTTTTTTTTTGACAAAGCCTCAAGTTGTCACCCTGGGTAGAAGTAGAATGCTGTGGCATCACAGCTCACAACAACCTCCAGCTACTGGGCTCAAGCAATTCTCCTGCCTCTGCCTCCTAAAAAAGCTGGGACTACTGGTGCCCGCCACAACGCCCAGCTATTTTTTGGTTGCATTTTTCACTGTTGTTTGGCAGGCCCAGGCTGGATTTGAACCGGCCAGCTCAGGTGTTGGCACTGAGCCACACCAAATTTGGCACTGAGCCACACCAAATTTTTTGAAAGTGTTCTTTTCCTTTGTCTTTAAATCATCTTCAAAAAATTACAATTTAGCTGTAAAACTTTTAACATTATTTCTGATTACATAATATAATTTTCCTAGAAAAATAAAAAGCACTGACTTAGGTTCACATTTTCAGGATACAGAAAAATAATGATCAAAATGTAATAAAGTTACATTAAAAATTTTATATTACTCTCCCTCATGCTTAAAATATTTAAGGACTTCTCAGACATTTTATCCTAAAATAGCATACCTGTCCATCTGAATTTTTAGGGTTCAAATCTCTATGTGAGATATTTACTCATCGTACAAATGTATCCATTAAATAAAATCTGAATTTTAAAGAACTTGGACAAAATAAGCATTTAATATGTACCAACTTACTGTCTATAGATAGTTATATAGTCATAACTAGTCAATTTAGCAAGGGTTGAGCCCTGGGCTATAAATTCCAGCTGCAAAACTGACTCTGGTGGCCCTAAGTTCACCAGCTATCTAAAAAGCACAATTTTACAATCCAAGATA
Organism: Arctocebus calabarensis; assembly: GCA_963573935.1. Classification (NCBI taxonomy): domain Eukaryota; kingdom Metazoa; phylum Chordata; class Mammalia; order Primates; family Lorisidae; genus Arctocebus; species Arctocebus calabarensis. The sequence goes on from CAUYON010076510.1 coordinate 5,913, forward strand.
GGGCATGCTTTAGGGAATCATTATGACAGTATTTGCTTTTCCTAAAAGCCAAATGGTAGGGGAAAAAAGCCTAACCAAATGCACAGTTAAATTGGGAGACTATTTCATCTGTGTGTATGTGTATATATGACTATATAGTTCACAGATACTAAAGGTAAAACTTCAATTTATGTGGCAACATAAGGTAAACTGAAAATATTCACTTATAATCCTTTCTTTTGTTTTTGAGACAGTCTCACTTTGTCACCCTTGGTAAAGTGCCGTGGCATCCTAGCTCACTGCAACCTCAGACTCTTGGTCTCAAGCAATTCTCTTGCCTCAGCCTCCTGAGTAGCTAGGACTACAGGCATCCACTACTATACCCAGCTATTTTTAGAGACAGGGTCTTGCTCAGGCTAATCTGGAACTCCTGAGCTCAAGCCATCCACCCACCTCGGCCTTCCAGAGTGCTAGGATTATAAGTATGCACCACCATGCCTAGCCTCATTTAAAATACTTTTGACCAGGCTGCATGCGGTGGCTCAAGCTCCTAATCCTTACACTCTGGGAGGCAGAGGTGGGTGGACTGCCTGAGCTTAGCAATTTAAGACCACCAGCCTGAGCAAGAGTGAAACCCCATCTCTAAAAAGAAGTTAGGCGCTGTGATAAACACCTGTAGTCCCAGCTACTAGGGAGACTGAGGCAAAAGGATCGCTTGAACCCAAGAGTTGGAGGTTGCTGTGAGCTGTGACAACACAGCGCTCTACCGGGGGTGACAAAGTAAGACTCTGTCTCAAAAAAAAAAAGCTTGGTACCTGTGGCTCAAGCTGCTAAGGCGCCAGCCACATACACCTGAGCTGGTGGGTTCGAATCCAGTCCAGGCCCACCAAACAACGACGGCTGCAACCAAAAAATAGCCAAGCATTGTCGCAGCCGTCTGTAGTCCCAGCTACTTGGGAGGCGGAGGCAGGAGAATCGCTTGAGCACAGGAGCTGAAGGTTTCTGTGAGCTGTGATGTTATAGCACTCTACCCAGGGGTACAGCCTGAGGTTCTGTCTCAAAAAAAAAAAAATAGGCGGCACCTGTGGCTCAGTGAGTAGGGCGCTGGCCCTATATACGGAGGGTGGCGGGTTTAAACCCAGTCCGGGCCGAACTGCAACAACAAAAAGCAAGGCGTTGTGGTGGGCGGCTGTGGTCCCAGCTACTCAAAAAAAAAAAAAAAAAAAAAAAAATAAAGAAAAGAAAAGAAAACTTTTTTTTTTTTTTTTTTTGAGACAGAGCCTCAAGCTGCCTCCCTGGATAGAGTGCCATTGCATCACAGCTCACAGCAACCTCCAATTCCTGGGCTCAAGCGAGTCTCCTGCCTCCGCCTCCCAAATAGCTGGGACTATAGGCACCTGCCACAACGCCCAGCCATTTTTTGGTTGCAGCCGTCATTGTTGTTTGGCGGGCCCGGGCTGGATTCGAACCTGCCAGCTCAGGTGTACAAGTCCCGTTGAACCACAGGCACTGAGCCAGAGAACCATTTTTTAAAGACAACATAGGGCAAGCACGATGGCTCACTCTTGGAGGCAGGGGTCAGAGGATTGCTTGAGGTCACAAGAGCAAGACCCCATCTCTACTAAAAATAGAAAAATTAGCTCGGTGTTGTGATAAGTACCTGTAGTCCCAGGTACTGAAGTGGCTGAAGCAGGAAGACTACTTGAGTCCAGGAGTTGCCATGAGCTAGGCTGATACCATGGCACTTTAGCCTGGGCAACAGAGGGAGACTCTTGTCTCCAAAAACAACATAATATCCATTTTCTTGCAAAATAAAAAAGCCTAGTATATTCTCAGAAATCAGCGATTTTTCTCAAAATATTTAAGTATATTAAGCTTTGTCTCCCTATTACTAACCACTCAACAGCAATCCAGTTTGGAGCTTCCTGACCACAGGAAACCTTCAAATGGTTCACCTTGAAGGGGAAATGAGGGTTTTCCAAAGAGGAAAAAGTTCTACATGCCTGACTAATACAAATCTCTCACACATGAACTCAGATAAAATAATATGAACTGAAATGTATGTATCCTATTTTTTAAAATGGTTAATAATCCCGTGAAAATCTTCAAATTGTTTACAATTTTAAATTTGATTGCACTTATTCACAAGAAAGCTATATGTCATAATAAATATTATTAGTTTTTAAACCATGTCTTAAAAACGTTATAATTTGATCAGCTAGAGCTGTCTGAACTCACAAGACACGTACATAAAAAAAACAGAATACCAAACGAGAGGGATAATTACACAACACAGATCCACCTCGGGGAACGACCCTGGATTCCACACAAAACAATCAAGGAAAGTTATAGATTTCTGTTTGAATAACTGTTCCACTAAAATAAAACTGTTAAATACCATACCATAAACATTATTTCTTCACTTTCTCAACCATCTGAAAAGATAGTTATAGTCATGAAAGAAACCCTCAAGAATGAGGGTTTCTGAACCCTTAAATAGTTCAGTTATAAATTACAGTTTAAGAAAGAGTATTTCAAACTCAAAATGATACTTTCCTTACAAAACAGGACAAAATTTCTAAAAGCATTCCACACCTTATAAACATTAAGAACAGAGCTGAAGGAGAGTAATTGAAGGGTCCACACTGACCGTGCATCTTTGAAGGGTACAAGTGAAACTTACTAAATGTAGAATATAAATGTCTGTACACAATAACTAAGAAAATGCCATGAAAGTTATGTCAACCAGTTCGATAAAAATATTTCAAGTTGTATGTAAAACCAGCACATTGTACCCTATGACTGCATTTATGTACACAACCATGATTTAATAAAAAAATTTAAAAAAACAAAACATTAAGAACAAATGTAACAAACATGACAACAGTGAAGTCTGCATTTAATCTACTGATCACAGTTTAGAAAGTTCAGTGTTAATAAGCAAAATATTTCATTCAGCTTTCCAACCTAAATATCTCCACACACTCATCTTAAACTCTAAAATCAGTGGTTCTTAACCAATCTAATGCCGCGACCCTTTAATACAGAGGATGTCATCACGTATGTGGGCGGACCCGACCAAGGAGCAGAGGAGCGGAGCAGTGTCTGTCGGTTCCTAAGACCATTGGAAATACTTGTTTTCCGACCCCAAAGGGGGTCACGACCACAAGTTGAGAACCACTGCTGAGTCTAAATGTCTTCTTGTCATTAACTTTGCTCCTGCCTATAATTTTAGAACGTTTCTGAAATCTCACATCCCATTCCAATCTTGAGAATTAAGCTGAAATGTTACACTTAATTTTTTTTTTTTTTAATGGCAGTTGGGCCAGGGCTGGGTTTGAACTCGCTACTCTTGGTACATGGGATCAGCGCCCTACTCGCTGAGACACAGGAACTGCCCCGAAATGTTATACTTAATTTTTAAACTATGAGGGTTACAGAAGTGAACAATAAACCTCTCTTAAATAAATGGCTCTATGTTGTAAGTCCTTCCTCACTTCACTGTTGATTTAGTAAAGTCCTCAGGCCTTCCACCTTGACCCAAAAGCAGCAAAATGGCTACTCTGTAAGTGATCAGCAAACTCCAGAAAGTTTCAAATTGTTTTGAAACTGAAACACACATATATATAGTACAGACTACTGTATAATCTTAATATTAAGCTTCTACCTACCTATTTAAAACAAAACCTTTTTATCAAAACCAAATAGTTTCCTGAATTGCTCTGCCGAAAGTCCAATACAAAATTTATATACTATGGAGTAAGTCTGAAGATCTCTATTTGATTTAATTCTATGCTTTATTAGCTTAGCAGAACTTGAAGAGATTATTACAGCAAAGCACTTTTCTAAACCAAAATGTATCTAGCATCTAAAATATTTTACATCAGCCTTAATGCCATAGCAAAGATCCATGAATAGGAGCAAGGATACACCTCTAAATTTCCTTTACAGTTTTGTCTCAGGTATGCAAAAGTCCACTCCAAATAAATCTATTACTTCTCTTCAACACGCTACTGAGCTTGTCAGAGGCTTACCAGAGAATATTAAACTCAGGTTAATAAAGTTCAGGTGCGACGTATGTCAGCACCACAACAAGGATTAACCACAGAATAAAAGCAAAAGCATATAGTAATAAAAAAGAAAACCCCAAGATAAAGGTTAAGAATTTTAAAAAGAAAAAACCTGAAACGCAGCTCACCTGCAGTTAGGTGGGGGGTCTAAAGTGATGTCTGCCAGTTCCTTCTGAATCCTGGAGTCAGGGAAACAGGAGAGACAAACAAGAAATGTTAAGACATTAGAAGCTCCCACCTGTAACGCTCAGGTCTGGCATATAAACCTAAAACCCACAGCATTTCTACTGAAAAAGGGGGGGAAAGGACACCTCAGAAGCTTCAGGTCCCAAGGTTAGACAGAAAGTTTTTTCACAAAGGCAGGGAGGCGGCGGTACGGAACCCGGTGTTTTCATCGACAATGTTGAGGTTCCGATCTTGCCTGGCACACCAAGGCAGTTCTATTTCTCAGTGTTTTCCATTTAGGAAGTAAGTTTAAAGTTTCTCACTTGCGGTCTAGTTTCCTGAGTCTTTCCCCTACGCTCCTCTCCCTGGCACCGAGACACCGGAGCCCTCGGTAGGTGGGCAGGAGGCCAGTCTCCCGCCCCTCACACCGCCAGGCGCTCCCAGGCCGGGGGTCCCAGCGCCGCCGCCACCTGCCCCCCGCCCCCCCCGGGCCGCCCGGTCCTAGTGACGAAGCCAACATGGCGCTCCCCACGAGGCCCCTCGGGCCGGCTGACCTGCCTGGCGTCGCGGCCGCCCCCGCCTCCCCGCCCCCTCCGGCGCTCCCCCGACGGCTCAAGCCGCAAGGGTACAGCGGCAGGCGGGGTGCGGGGAGAAGAGACTGGGGCGACAGCGCGGGCCTGCTCCGGCTCGCCAGCTCTCCTCCCCCGGCGCCCAGGAGCCCAGGTCCCTAGGCCGCGCGGGCGCCGACCTCCCCGCCCTCGCTGCAGCGCGGCCGGCCCGCCGGCCCGCACAGGTGCACTAGCCCTTGCCTCCGCCCCGCACACGCGCTGGGACTCAAAGCCCATCTTTCCGGCTTTTCCCTGGCGTCCTCTAACTTCTCACGGGCCTGCCCCCTTCCTTCTCCACGGTCCGCTTTCGGGTCGCTCAGGTCACCCCGCGGCCCGCAGTTTTCTCCCTCGCCTTCACAAAGAGCCCATCCCCCACTCCTAGGCCGAAGCCACCAGGCAGTTCACACCAAGCCCTGGCCTTTGTCTTTTGCTTACCTAGGCGCTTACAAGCATCAATACGCCAAAGTTTGGGGCCTTTAAGCTTCTTCCATCTTCTAAAGGGTGCCTATTTTTAAAGTTTTCCCTCTTACCACATAAAGCCCAACAGGGCTATGTTACAACTTAAGAAATGTCACTGAGGCAGCACAAAAGTAAAAAAACCAAACACAGGGCAATTTGATTCACAACGGAAGTCTTTCTCTTTCCAAAGGTTTTCTGAAGGTAGGAAGAAGCTAACTATATGTGAAGAGGAAAAGATTTTAGAAGGTGTTGTATTTTCCTTAAGTAAAATTAAATTAAGGGGGATGACTGGGGAAAGTTCTGTAAATCTTCCTACTAAGACATTTCCTGTCTCCTATAAATCCGGTCAACTTTAGGAAGGGGTTTGTTCATAATCTCTCTACATCCATTTATCAGTATTCAGTTACCAATAAGCATTTAGGTTCTGTTGCATCTCTGCTGTTTGATTCATTATTCTATGTTAGACTGAAAGTGTGGGACCCAGATTTAATGATTCTTCACCAGCATCTTTTTGAATGGGGTGTATTTTGTGCATGGGTACAAAGGCCTCCCTCTAAAGCAGAACGTATATAAAAATACAGATAAGGTTCCCTTATCCTTGCCAACTCGACTTCTACATTAAATAGTCACTGAAAAAGGTAGTTTTTTAATACCTAAAAAGTGTAATGCTAGACAGCTTTATCCAACTTCATCTTGACAGCCAGCATGTACATCATTTCCAAAGAACTGGCAAAAGAATTGCAGGAGTAACTCACGCATGTCCACAGGGTAATTCTTGTTGGGACCACTCTCAGTGAAGGTTTTTCTGTACCCATGGTTTAGAAACCACTTTTCAATATGCAGTCAGTAATCGCTTAGTCTGCCAATTGAGGCATCTTTTCCACTCCATCTCCTGGTATATGTGCTCCTTCCAATTCTATGGGCAACACCTTACATTCCAAATCAATATATTCCACAGAACAGCCTCTATAGGGTCTCATGAACATCGATTTTTCCCTCTTATTCTTTCACTATTACCTTTTACTATCTTGCTATTAACCTTAGCTCTGCTTTAACACTAATAGCCACTCTTTGAGCAATATATCCAGAGAACTAAATTCATACAAACAAACACCCTAATATTAACTGACAGGTAAAAATTACTATTTGTAGTTTTCCACTTTTCACCTTATACACCTATCATCTCTCCTAGCCATTTCCAAATTAAGATTTTAACTTTCTTAGTATAGACAAATTGTTGTCTAGTGAAAACTACTCCCTCTGTAATTCACTAACACAAAGCAAACTATTTTATTTATATATGCTACTACTTGTGTTTTTACCCCTCAATATATTCATATACACTAGCAATATCCAGAAAAATACAAAAGTACTAACGACTCAAAGCAACTACCCTGCCTTGAGCTGGTCCTGCCAACAGCAGAGGCATCAGGAAGCCTAGAAGGTGGAGGCGGGTTGGTTGAGGAAGGGCCCATCCAGGCCCATCCAAAGTGGACTGACTAAATGCCAGTCTGGGACAACCACACAGGGCTAATCAATGAGAATGAGTTAGGACTCCAGGGAAGTTGTATCATTAAACCAATTCTCTGAAAATGAGGACATTTTGCAGAGGCATCCTGCCACTGAACTCAAAACCTCCCAACTATTTAAAATAAGCTAAACTCACTCCATCAGCCTATGGCTAGGTCACCAAAACACTTCTTCAAAATTTCAAGTCAGGCAGAAAGAACAAATTCTCAAACTCGGGGTTCCAGGCTCTCTACTCAGCAGAGAGATCTAGTCTCACATTCCATTTTATCTTAAATTCTTTTAAGAAAGGTAGCTTTATCTAATCCACCATTTGGATTCCTCACTAACTTCCTGCTTTGCCACTTTAAAGTTTAACAACTGTCTAACTCTGAAAGCAGACGGATTTATGAAAGAGTGTCTGTGGGTTCCCAGGAATCTGCTATAGATTATTTTAAGGGTCATGAGGATCAGAAAATATTACTGAAGGATGATGGAGGTAAAAAGTAACTATTAACCTCCAGAGACTTAAGAGGAATGAAAAAAGAAAAAGAGCCACTACTTGAATTTAATTTATAAAAAAAAAGGTAAAGGAACATTCTTAAAACATGAGGAGAGCAAATACCATCCATGGAAAAAAAATGAGACCCCTTGAAATTTGGTAAATTCAAGTTCTTAAAGAGAACAAAAGAGAATCACAAAAATAATCTAGAATAACTATTTTACCATCACTTATTGATTTGCCTCAACTCTCAAAGTCAGAAAAATCTTTTCGAATTTCAGAGAACATGTTTCCACCTGCCTATTTTACCTACTGATATGAATTACTTATTCCTTATGCAATTTGTGGTGAACTAACGCTCTATTCAAAAAAAAGATCATCCATGCAACAGGTGAGGAGAAAGTAAGGTGATCATAAAATTCATTTTGATGCAGTTGTCTAGGCAGGTATTATTAATGAAGAAGTGGGATGACCACCTTGGGGAAGGTCACAAATTAGTGACTAATAGTCAAGTAATGTGAAATCAGATTTGGGGGCTTTTAACAGTAATGAGGATTCCTACAAACTATAACAAGAAATGAGAGAGGCACGCCACAACAGCTGCATGTGGACAATGATTTAAAAAAAGAAGAAGCAATAGAGAAGAAAATTAAGACTGCCAAGGCCCTTCTTTCATTTTTAAGAGAACACATAAACCATCAACGGTGGGGCCTTTAAGCTACCCTCACTGTGAGGCAGACCAAAGCAAGAGGCAGTTCCAAAGATAGGAAGCTGCCAGGGGGTGAAAAAAAATGAGTGCTGTACCTCTTGGCGCTGGTGGAGAGGAGTTTGGAGTTTTTGCTCATGCTGACTTTACTCTCCTTCTTCTTGGGGGTGTTTGTTTCTTTCTCGGTTTGCTGGTTGGAGGACGAAGATGAGGAGGAGCTGGTGCTGGCCCTCGAATCGTCATCCGACATAGCGAACCCCCCACCCCACCCCGCAAACAGCCCCTGCAGGGGGAGGAAAACAAAACAGAAACACAAACCATGCAGTGTAAATAAGGAACTTGGGTGCTGTCAGGAAGGCACATTGACCAGGGGTGCACCAGGCCGCCCACCGCCCTCCACCCAATTTTCAAAGTCTCCAGGCACATGAAGGCTTTTGCAAATCGGACGAAGCTTGTTTATTTTTGGCCCCAAGTGGGGGACGCTGTGGGAAAACGGTCTGGAACTAGGCGAGCGGCCCCTCCCTCCCCCCCCTCAGGGCTCCCCACCCGCCAGGGACGGAGAAGCCGAGGAGGCCAAGGAGGACAGGGCGGGGGCACGGGGCGCCTCCGCGGGGCAAAAAAGGAAGGTCCCGGGGGCCGACCGGCCTAGGGGCTGTTTTTGTCCACTCTCCAGGGGTCGTGGTGGGCAGGTGGCCCGAGCGAAGACTGCGGGGGCCACGAGCGGAGTTTGGCGAGATCGGGAAAAGAAGAGGGGCGGGAAGGAGTAAGAGAGAAAGCCGAAACCGGGGGACCGAGCTGGGGAGCGGGTACCCCCACCTCGGGGTGGGGGAAGGGAGAGGCCGGCGGGGGGCAAGGGCGACAAGGCCCGAGCCCCCCGCCCCAGCCGCGCCCCGACGCCCCTCCCAGCCGGCCCACCCCTCGGCCACCCAGCTTAGGGCTGCGCGACGAGCCGGTGGGGGTCTCGAGCACACGCCCGATAGCCACCCGTGCAGGGAGGTAGGGGCCGGGGGGGGGGGGCTTGGCCTCCGCGGCGAAGGAATAACAATGAGTCTTTCCGCCCCAGAGGGGTTAATCCCCGCGGGCCCCCGCCCCCGGGGAAAATGGGGCACCCCCAACTACCCCTCCCCCGTTCCCGGCCCCCTCGTCGGCCAGTGGGGGGCTCCCGGGGCAGCACTGACAGTTCGAGCCACAATGCCCCCCTCGCCCCCAACGAGGCCGGCCCCCGCACCCCACGCGGCCCGGGGTCCCTGCCCATCCCCCGCGGGCGGGCCCCGGACCCCTGGGGCTCCCCAGTCCCTCTCCGGCCCCCCATGCTTGTGCCCGCGGCCCGGGCAGCGCGGGTCAAGGGGTGTCCCCGAGGCCCAGCGTCGCGGCCGGGGGGCAGCGGGAGGCGGGGGGGATCCCCGTACCTCTCTTTGTGTCTGGCTCCTCCGTGCCGCCGCCGCGGCTGCTGCTGCGGCTGCGGCTGGGCCTGGCCACTCGTGTCTCTCTCTCGCTGGGAGAGAAGCGGAAGTGCAGCAACAGCAACTATTAAACAGGCAATGGCTTCCCCCAGCCACACACGCTCGCACACACCACTCCTCCTCCTCTTCCTCCTCCTCCTCGCCCTCACCCCTCCCCCACCGTCCCGGTCCCACCCACCCGCGCTCCCCTCCCCCTGCAAAATCTCCGGGGGGGGGTGGCGGCGCGAGGAGGACACTGGGGACCCCGGAAAATCCTGCCCCTCCTCCCACCCACACCCTCACCCAACGCCTCCTCGGGACGCCCGGGAAGAGTGCTAGGGGTGTGAATTTTCCCTTAAGTGGTGTGGGGACCTGGGTTCTGGGCGGGAGAGGGGAAGCCGGTGGAGGGGGGGCGCTAGGAGCGACTAGGGGGTCACGAGAGAAAGTTATTTTCAATGAGGGCTTTTAGAAAGAAGGGGGTAGGGAGGTGGCAAATTGGTGTTAGAGATGGTAGTGATCCTGGTGGCAAGGACTTTGGACCATAGAACGCAGAGGGAACTCCTCCTAAAAAGAGATCAGTTTAAAGAGAAAAAAGAAATCCCACGTCGGGTTTCCTTTGGACTAACACTTGCTTGTCTCTCTGGCAATTTACCTGCTAGGACTGGAGGTCAGAAAATGCCTGTTGGAAAATCCCATACTAGGAGTTTTACTGCTCCGGGCAGGAGACACGTGCGAATTTACAATATTAGATTCTTCCAGTCACTTTTTATAGAAAGTAATGCGGTTTATTAAAAGTGATGCAAAGGATTTTGTGACAGATAAACCAACGTGTAAAGGCTTGCAAATGTGAGACATCACTAGGAATAGACTACTGAATTAGACTAGATTTAGAATTTTTTTTATTTTTTGGCCGGTGCTGGGTTTGAACCCAGCACCTCCCGCATATGAGGCTGGCGCCCTACTTGAGCCACAGGCACCACCCCTGGATTTAGAATTTTGGTGTCAGTTTACATTAGATATAAAATATGACTTTTGGAAAGAGGAAGTTTGGGGGACCACAATACCTTCTTTAGCTACATATAAATGCTATTCGAATAATATTTTTAGAATAATCAGTAATTCTTCTGAATTGTTGCTTATTTAGATGTTCACCAAAATTTTAAAAATATTAAGCCATCAAATAACAGTTTTGTCTCATACCTAGCTGTCATTCAGTAGAAAAGAACTAAGGAGATGTGTGCCGTCCAAATACAACAGCACCACACATATAAGGTCTTGTGCATTAAGGAGACAGCCCAGTCAGAGTTCCTTGGGCCACTCTAAATTATGTCATTCAAATTGTCATCATTTTCCATGGCAGCACTGGCTTCAATTACCACCGGACAATGAAACAAGATATAAGCCCGTGGTATATCCAGTAACCAGGAAAACAAGCATTCTCATCACCCAACTAAACCCCTTCTAGTTGTCAACCTGAAACTCCACCTTACCAGTCCCTACCAGGAAACCTGTGTCTACCAGGAGTTCATAGAATCAAGTTCAAAACCTGCAAGAAAGATTATATATAGGTCATCATTTTGGCCTCCTGCCTGCAGACAGAATTATTTTTCCACCACCAAAATGCATAGGACTTTGACAAGATCTCCAGATGTAACCTTTCTTAGTGTTTGGTTCTAGGAGCCCTGGTAGAGCATACAGAAGTGATGACATTCCCTGCTGTGTGATATTTGGAAAAAGAAAAAGAAAACTCCTTAAAAACAGAAGAACTTTTTATTCTTCTGATGAAAAAGATAAATTCCAGCAAAAACAATAAGCAAACAGATGAAATAAATTCAGGATGAGGAAAATAAATCTTATGACAATTTGGATTTCTGATACTTAAAAATACATGTCTGCACCTGAGTACAATCGGTTAAAAATCATATGTACAGAATGGTGCCCGTAGCTCATTTAGAGCACTGGCCATATACACCCAGGTTGTCGGGTTTGAACCCAGCCCGGGCCAGCTAAATAACCATGACAAGTGCAACAAAAAAATATCCAGGGGTGTGGCAGGCACCTGTAGTCCCAGCTACTTGGGAGGCTGAGACAAGAGAATCACTTAAGCCCAAGAGTTTGAGGTTGCTGTGAGCTGTGACATCACCGCACTCTAATGAAGGCAACTTAATGAGACTCTTGTCTCAAAAAAAAAAAAAATCGTACATACGGTGTATAAAGGCAAGAGCTGGCAGAAATCACAGAAAAATAAACAATTTGATTTGCTGAAATTTGCTGAAGTGACTGGGTTGTTGAATGACTTTCTTTAATATTTATTTGTTTAAATTTCCTTGGTTATAACTATAATAATAATTTTTTAAGAACCTAAACATGGTATTTTATGTTGCTTTGTTGATGATGGGTTGGACTGGTCCTTGGGGAAAGAAATCATGAAATTTAAGGACTCTACCTATATAGAAAGTGCTTTCCCTAACACCAGTCTGAAAATCCTAGTCCCCTCATTTGTACTATTCCCTTTTATCTCTGATCCACACTAGCTTAATTTAGTTGCTTTATGGTTTTGAAATGACGTGCTAAAAGGGGATAAAAACCTCAAAATGGGCTCAGCGCCCATAGCTCAGTGAGTAGGGTGCCAGCTACATACATCAAAGCTGAAGGGTTCGAACCCGGCCCTGTCTGGGCCTGCTAAACAACAATGACAACTGAGCGGCATCTGTGGCTCAAAGGAGTAGGGCGCAGACCCTATATGCCGGAGACGGTGGGTTCAAACCCAGCCCCGGCCAAAAAAACCACCAAAAAATAGCCGGGCATTGTGGTAGGCACCTGTAGTCCCAGATACTTGGGAGGCTGAGGAGTTAGAGGTTGCTGTGAGCTGTGATGCTACAGCACTCTACTGAGGGTGACATAGTAAGACTCTGTCTCAAATACAAAAACAAAGGGTGGTGCCTGTGGCTCATCGAGTAGGGCCCTGGCCCCATATACCAAAGGTGTCGGGTTCAAACCTAGCCTCAGCCGAACTGCAAAAACAGAAAAATAGCCAGGCGTTGTGGCGTGCGCCTGTGGTTCCAGCTACTAGGGAGGCTGAGGCAAGAGACTCGCCTAAGCCCAGGAATTGGAGGTTGCTGTGAGTTGTGTGATCCCACAGCACTCTACCAAGGGCGATAAAGTGAGACTCTGTCTCTACAAAAAAAAAAAAAAAAGGCGGCTGTGGCTCAAAAGAGTCAGGTGTGGCTCCACATACCAGAGGTGGCAGGTTCAAACTCAGCCCTGGCCAAAAACTGAAAGAAAAAAATAATAATTAAAAAAATAAATAGCCTCAAAATGTTTAGAAAAGAATCTGCCCACCACTCTCAAAAGACTAATTCTTATGTCAGATTATTTAAAATACCTGCATACAGTTGTCTTAGAAAAAATAAATCTATTTACAATCTTCCAGCTCCCCTTATTAACTTCAGGGCCTGAGGAACTCAATTGATTTCCTTAAGCCACAATTTCCTCATGTATAAAGGACAAGAACCTGCCTCTGTACTGACTGGCAGGACCCAATGGGTACCTATAACAAAATGATTTATTAATGTTATTTAAAATAAGTTATTAATAATTTTACCTGGTCCTATGTCTCAGGTATTTTGTGAAGACATGGAGTCTTTATGACTTAGCATTAATGGCTGGGTGCCTGTAGCTCAAGCTAAGGTGCCAGCCACATACACCAGAGCTGGAGGGTTCGAATCCAGCCCAGGCCCGCCAAACAACAATGACAACTACAACCAAAAAATGGCCAGACGTTATGGTGGGCACCTGTGGTCCCAGCTACTTGGGAGGTTGAGGCAAGAGAATCACTTAAGCCCAGGAGTTGGAGGTTTCTGTGAACTGTGCTGCCACAGCACTCTACCCAGGGTGACAGCTTGTGGCTCTGTTTCAAAAAAAAAAAAAAAAAAAATTAATGACAAGTATAAGAAGCCTTCTTGGACCAAGATAGACTCAGAGAATCAGGATTTTATTAGTAGAAGGGGCCTAAAATATCTTCTGGTTCACACCCTGCATGATACAGATGAAGAAATTAAGGCAAAGAAATCTGGTAACACTATATTGGGCGGCGCTTGTGGCTCATGGAGTAGGGCACCGGCCCCATATACCGAAGGTGGGGGGTTCAACCCTGGCCTCGGCTGAACTGCAAAAAACAGAAAAATAGCCAGGTGTTGTGGCGGGCGCCTGGAGTCCCAGCTACTCAGGAGGCTGAGGCAAGAGAATCACCTAAGCCCAGGAGCTGGAGGTTGCTGTGAGCTGTGATGCCACCGCACTCTACCGAGGGCAACAAAGTGAGACTCTGTCTCTTAAAAAAAAAAAATGGTTCAGAAAGAAGGGTTAATTTCGTGAAACCTAATGAGATCTGTGGCTTTTCAATTCAGGTCATTTTCCCAAAGGCATTTCTCTTTTAAAACGAACACACAGGGCGGCTCCTGTGGCTCAGCGAGTAGGGTGCCGGCCCCATATACCGAAGGTGGCGGGTTCAAGCCCGGCCTCGGCCGAACTGCAAAAAACAAAAAAATAGCCGGGCGCTGTGGCGGGCGCCTGTAGTCCCAGCTACTCGGGAGGCTGAGGCAAGAGAATCGCTTAAGCCCA
>CAUYON010076512.1:0-14230 GCA_963573935.1 Arctocebus calabarensis
TAGTCCCAGCTACTTGGGAGGCAGAGGCAGGAGACTCGCTTGAGCCCAGGAATTGGAGGTTGCTGTGAGCTGTGATGCCACGGCACTCTACCCAGGGTGACAGCTTGAGGCTCTGTCTCAAAAAAAAAAAAAAAAAAAAGAAAAGCAATGTGGTTATTTCCTTTTTCTCATTATGACAAAAAAGAATGTAAAGAAGTAGAAACAAGTGTCCTCTTGTCCTGGCTCAATATTGATACTACAGTTAATGTGCCATATTAATTATTAATTATACAGGGTTGAATAATTTAGATCTGAGGAATAAAATTAAAGTCAGACTCTGCTAAGGTTATTTTTGGACCTTTTGGAAGACCAATCTGAGTCTTGGTAGGAAAGTTGGTATCCCCCATTGTCTGTCATTTTCAGAGAAGAAATATCATAGAAATTGTAGTGTGAACATGTGCACAAAATAAATTATAGTAATGGGCAAGTAATTTTTTTTATAATGTATATAGAGCGAAAAGCTATGAAAATTATTATTATTTGTTTATATTTTAAAACTTTTTAAATTTTTTTATTTTTATCTATACAGTAGGTTTCCACTTTTTGCCTTCACAGAATTTAAAAGGCTTAGAATTTAATAACAATAACAATGTTTAAGATAAGGACTAGAAACAAAAACCACGTAAAGAGTGAGCAAAGATAAATACATTGAGAAAAGAAAATAGAGGATTACTGCATCAAAATATTAAGCAACATTAATAATAATAATGCCAAGAAAGTAACGTTCATATTGTCAAATAAGAGTATGTCTATTAAAGAATGCTTTGACTCTGAGGTTCAGTATGAAGTCATCAGTTAACTTCTTATTTTTTTCCCAATGTCTCAAAAAATAGACAACTAATATTAAATAAATAAAAGTAAAAGAGAGCTCCAAAAAAACAGATCATAACAAATCTTATAGATAATAGAAAAAGAAAAAATATTTCAAAAACATTCTACTTGATCTGGATACACCTGATATTGAAATTGGTGAAAATATATTGTAACAAAGGGAAATTACAAACATATTTCATTTATAAATGAGGAAGCAATATCCAAACAACATATTGGCACGTTGAATTAAAATTCAACTGTGAAAATTACTATTCATGGGATTTCTGAGACTATTTTTTTTTTTTCAGTTTCTGGCCAGGGCCAGGTTTGAACCCACCACCTCCGGGATACGGGGCCAATGCCCTACTCCTTTGAGCTACAGGCACCATCCATTTCTGAGACTATTTTCAAAGTGAATATTTAAGATTCAGTGGAATGAAAACTAAATAAAAATAATATCACTTCATTTTCAAGATTGGGACAAATAGCAAGATATGACACAGTAATAAGAATGTTTGGGAAAAAATTTGTGGGCTTACTACTACTAAGTCTGATAGGAGAATGGAACTTTAGTAGTACTGTTCATGGTATTAATATGGAACTTTCAATCTGGGCAGATTTATTTACTTAATCTCTTGCAAAGCTATATGACTCTAAGGTTAGATGAGTCAGAATTCAGCCTTCCAATGAGAGCAGGACATACACATGGACAATCCAACTCCATAGAGGTTTCCTTTGGAGTTTTCTATTAATTGTAGTAGCAGTGAAAAGATCAATTGTTTTAATTCTCCGCTTTCCAGAAGAAAGTAATAATGCTGTCCCCTCAAACAAAACATATGAATGGAGGATGGAAAATGTAAAAAAGTTCCAGTATCATAGTTCCATCATCATAGTTGAATGTGTTGAAATGTTGCTGTGTATATAAAATACTGTTACTGAGAATACAAAAATATGAAGAATGATTGACATGCAATGAAATCCTACAAATTGTGCCAAATATATACCAGTTTCCAAGAAAAGTACTTTCATTCTGTTCTGTATACTTTATATTTAATAGTCTCCAATTAGTACTATATTAACTAGATTATCAGTGGAAGATAATGCAATCTTCCAATTTCCTATACTATATGCATATCAATACTGGAATTTCAATACATTTTTACCTGTCACTTTATACAGGTAAAATAAACTATTTTTTATCATTTATTTATCACATTGATAAGCAGTTCCTCTCTGTATTCTTATTTTAACTTACCAGTGTTTCTAATTAGAGAATATTTAATAATGTATTAAATATTTAAATATTTGACATACTCAAATTATGTCATACATAAACATGTATAAAAATAGATCTCCATTCATGAATTTTCTTTGTTTAACAGTGCATAAGTTACTCATTATAAAGAAATGAACAAGAAATTGAAAAATTTTTGTCGAATAAATCTAGAACTTCTCTGTCTCTCTTTTCTCTTCCTGTGGAAGTGTGTTTTCAGGGAGACGTGAATAAAAAATACACAGGCCATAAGGAGGCACTGTAGTAAGTTACAGGTACAACATTTAGGCAATCATGTACGCACAGTCAACACAGGAGTGGTGGAGACATGAGTATGGAAAAATTGGGTAATTGGCCACTTAGTTGCAAATAATTGTGCCAAGGTTGGAATTTATGATATTGCACTCAACATGTATCTCTTAAATAGAGGTCCAGCAAATTGAGCATTGCTGTATGATTATCTAAAAATCAAAAATGTTCCATGTATAATTCTGATAAAATATTAAAATTTTTATGCATTTTGATGTTCTCATTGCTGATTTTGTTCCATCTGAGCTCTTATAGTTCTGTGCTTAAAAGGGAATGGGTATTAATTTTATGTTGCTAAAATAAAGTGAAAAGTTAAACTTTTACATCTACTTTCCTGATATATGATTCAATCTGAAGAGTTTATCATTTTAGCTCATTTTTAATCAATCTGAGTTCTTAAAAGTTGTTCATGTGTTTTAAAAACTCAGGATAGGTGAAATATTAAACTTGTTACAATAATAATTTAGCAGCTAGCAAGTTTGATGCCATAATATCTTACTTTTTTCTTATAGAATCAAGGGCATTATAAAATAACAATGGTAGTAACCATAGTACTTATTAAAAATTATTTGAAATAATATGGAAGATCTTTTATGTTGTATGACATTTTAAATATAAGTACTTTATGAAAGTAAATGAGAACCCTGAAATGCTATTGGTTGTAATGGAAAGAATAGTCAATAAATTTGACTATTGAATAGTCAATAAATATATAATGAAAATTTTATGTTCTCATATGAAAACAAATATATTATTTTGATGCTAAGTATTTGTCAAGAAGAATATTTTTAATTGGTAAGCTCTTCTACTAAATACTTAGTATTCATCATAAACCTTATAGTCAATAATTAATGGATACTACTACTAATTAATGGAGTAGATAATAATCAGTATTGTTATCAGTTTACAGAGAAGATAATGTATTAATCTATGAACAAAAAATATGTTACTAATCAGTTCATATTCTATGCACTAGCTTATTCTTTTCCTTTCCAATTACTTTTAAAAATAAATTGCATGCAAACAAAAAGAGCTTTATAGATAATCACATAAAATTTAGATAGATAGGGACTAGGTGAAAATTTATTAAAGGTGATAATAATATTAAGTTAAACACATATTGTCACATAAATTTTCACTAAAAACACCCTAAATCTTCCAGGGGGAAAAATGAACAGAAAAGAAACTAGCTCCTATGAAGTCAAAAGTCCTCTATAGCTCTAAAATTTAGTTCTATGAAGTGCTATAGATAGAATGAACAGTGAATCAGAAATTATAAAATCAGGAACATTTGCAGGCCTGTCACGGCAAAACTCAACAGTTAAATGAAATCCTGAGGAAAGCTTAGAAGCACAAATAAATTCAGGATTAATGAGGAAAAACATAAGAACCAAAAATGTAACCAAATCAAACCAAATCAATACATTTACCATCCAGCCAAACAAATGGACAAACAACAAAAAATATCTAAAAGCATTTGTCTGCCCCTGGGACAACTGGGTAGAAAACAGAAGGTAATAATAAGGCTTCCAGTAAAATTTCTTGATGAAAAGTATTATAATTATCATTAGAAAATCACAAGAAGATACTGTAGTAAATTAGCCTTCATGCTGACCCAACAAATATGTTGGTAGAGGAAGGAGATATAACCACAAGGCCAAGTATCTGTGAGAGGTAGTCAGTGTTAATCTACCAAAACTTAACTAATTTACATTCTCAGTTTTCTTCCCAGGAAGCTCTCTTCCGTACTTTTCAAACGGATGATACAAAGAAAATGTTACATTCTCAAGGAAGGAGAAAAATAAAAATATTTCATCATGAGAACTTCTCAGCTATACTAATAAAATGAGCAAACTAGCAAAGTGCAGATAGAGAAAGTAACAAAATTTTATATCACAAAAAAATTAAATTCAGGAATAAATAATGGTTTTGAAACCTTAGAAATTCAAGATTACAAGTGTTAATTAACACATGATTAAGTAGTGCCTGTGGCTCAAAGGAGTGGGGTGCCAGCCCCCTATGCAGGAGGTGGCAGGTTCAAAGTAGGCCCTGGCCGAAAACCACAAAAATAAAATAAAATAAGAAAGAAAAGAAAAAGAAAAAAAGAACATATGGTTAAGTTAACTGAACGCAATAAAAATCAGATTGGCAGTACTTTAGTTATAAATAATTGAGGGACAGGAAATAATTAAATTAAAACTAATTAGTTGATTGTCAGAGATCAGATGGCAATAAGAGGATAGTTTTATCTCTAGATTCTCTTTGTGGTCCATAGGTCTGTATCTCTATTTTTTATGCCAATACCATCCTGTTTTGATCACTTTATCCTCATAGTATAGTCTGAAGTCTGGTAAACTGATGCCTCAAAATTTGTTCTTATTATAGGATCTCATTAACTATTCATATGGATTCCAATACAAAGTGTAGAACTATTTTGTCAAAATCTGCAAATTATAGGTATTTTAATGGAGATTGATTTCAGTGAATATGTAAATCACTTTGGATAATACAGCCATTTTAATGATGTTGATTCTGCCAATCCATTATTATGATTTGTTTTTCCATCTGTTAACATCTTCTGCAATTTCTTTTCTCATTGTTTCATGGTTCTATCTATAGGGATTCTTCACTTCTTTTGTTAAATATATCCCAAGGTATTTCACTTTCTGTGATGCTACTGTGTCTTTGATCCTCACCTTGACTGTTGTTGGGGTATATGAAGCATACTTTGGGGAAGACACTCCCTGCTCAATAAATAGTACTTGGAGAACTGGATACGCACATGTAAAAGACTGAAACAGGACCCACACCTCTTGGTACTCACAAAAATTAACTCATGATGGATAAAAGATTTAAAACTAAGACATGAGACTACAAATCCTAGAAAAAATGTGGAAAAATATTTTAAACATATAGGCCTAGGGAAAGAATTTATGAAGAAGGCCCCCCTGGCAATTACAATAACAAGAAAAATAAATAAATGGGACTTGATCAAGTTAAAAAGTTTTTGCACAGCCAAGGACGTAATCAACAAAGCAAATGAGCAACTTAGATAATTGGAGAATATATTTGCATGCTATACATCCAACAAAGGGCTAATAAGCAGAATATACAAAGAACTCAAGCCAATCAATATGATCAAACAATTCCATTAAAAATTTGGCAGGAGACATGAACAGAAACTTTTTTATGAAAATAGACTAATGGTCAACAAACACATGAAAAAAAATGCTCATTATCTCTTCAGACATGCAAATCAAAACCATATTGATATATCTCTTAAAATCCAGGGAGAATGACTCACAACATAAAGATTCCAAGTAATAGATGCCAATGTGGATGCAGAGAGACAGGAACATTCATTGTTGGTGGGACTGCAAACTACTATAACTTCTACGGAAAGTAGTATGGTGATTTCTCAAAGAACTGAAAGTTGACTTGCCATGTAATTTCTCAATCCCATTACTACATATTTATCCAAAGAGGAAAAAGACATTTTATCATAAAGGTACTTGCACTTAAATGTTTATAGTAGCACAATTCACAATTGTAAAGTTATAGAAACAAATTGCATTCAATACATATATGTATCAATAAATTGTGGAATATATGTGCCATGGAATATTATTTAGCCATATAAAGATGGAATGTAGCATCTTTTGTAACAACCTAGATGAAATTGGAGACCGTTCTAAGTGAGGTATCATAGGAATGGAAAAATAAACACTACACATATTCAATACCAAATTAGAACTAGGTGATCAACACCTATATACTCATATGAAAGAAAAATTTGATGAAATTCAAGTTGGGAGGAGTGGTGATGAGTAAATTCCCACTCCGTCAGTACATTGCATGGACATGTACATCATTACAATGGTTTTGAGACAGATTGTGCTTTGATCTCTTGTTTCACTCTCAAAAAACACACTCAATGGCATGCTTTCTGATTCACCTGTTCAACTTTCAACTTACTTGGTTTATTAATCCTGCTGGAAGGGTTTCATGGATTCCCTCTGAGTGGAATTTTTGTTTCTTAATTTTTGTGTTTCTAAAAATTGTCATAATTACCCACATGTATTGCACACTTTCTGGGTGAAGGATGCACCTATAACTCTTACTAACCCCCTTTCTGATCCTATGAGAGACCTCATCCAACATAATAATTTTCCTGTTCTGCACCAGTGATGGAATAATTCCAACACCTCCTGTGTTTGTTCACTTGTGCCACTGCTGGAGCCTGACACATTTCCTCATGTAGTACGGACTCCAGCCAACACATAGTGTGTAGAGTATACTCTTTCTGTTTCCTAGATGGCCATGTGTTTTGATGTGAATATGAAATTGTGTATTATATTTGTATGATTCTGCTTGCAGAAAAAAAGGCAGAGGGAAGGCGTGTGTATGATGATGATATCACAACATGCATTTTTGCTGACAGTGAAGTTGAAGGAGAGTTTAGTGATGAAAGTGAGTGGGAAGAAATTCCTCCTGAATGCAGTGAGTGATACTAGTTCCAGTAAGTCTGAATACAGTCATGAAAAAGAAAGTGATGATCATATGCAATCTGTAACAAGTAGTTACATTATGTAATAACACAATGTAACAAGTAGTCAGTTATGGTGATGGAGTCCATAAAGTTACAAGTAGTCCATTATGGTGATGGAGATGCTATAAAATTCCTGTACTCTGTCACATAACAGGGATTCACCCCTCCTCAAAGTGCTCAGCTAAAAACTGAACTTGACTATTTCCAGCTCTTTTCCTCAGATGATCTTATTGGTAAAATTGTGTCTATAACAAATATGGATGCAGCAAAAAAAAAATGTAGAAGTGACTCCACTAACAAAATACTCCTGGGGCATTTGTAGGATGCTTCAAAGAATGAAGCATTCTTCTTCAAAGAATGAAGGCATTCTTTGGTGTAATAATGAATATGGTTCTGAATTTGAAGGTGAAATTAGTTGATTATCTTACCAAAGACTGGCTAGACCAAACCCCATTCTTCAAGGAGGTTTTCTCTTGTCTCCCTTCTTCTCAACTATGTTGGATGCTACATTTAGTTCCTCCTGTCCCAGCTCAAGAGAATGTGTGCACCCAGGGAACAAGGTGAAGAATGTTAGTGAGTATATTGACAATAAATGCAAAGAACTTTATACACTGGGAAGAAATGTGGCTAATAGATGAGATTTCAAAGGGAGGATTCAATTCAGGTGCTATAATCCAAAGAAGCCTACAAAGCGGGGCCTATAAATTTTTTTGCCTGTGTGATTAAGAAAATGGTTATGTGCTTTCTAACACTCCCTGTTCTGGTAAGATAACAACAGAAAGTCTTTTTTATCCTGATTTGCCATTTATATCTTGAATAGTGATTTCTGTGGCACATGTTTTGCAAGTAGATACAAGTGATTCAGTCTTGATTGACATCTACACTGACAGATTCTACACAGCCCTTAACTTGCTCAGGAATGGCATAAAATGAAAATACATACAGCAGGAAGAGTTAAGGCTTCTAGGAAGGATTTTCCATGTGATATGGAAAAGAAGCAACTTCAGGAATATGAGTTATGTGCCTAACAATGTGAGATGAAAATGGTGTGCTTATCATTCCATGACAAGAAGGTAGTGACAGTGGTGAGTATATTCGGTCCTCAAACACAGTGGATCACATGTTATAGGAAAGAACAGCCTGTTCAATTTGAAAAAAACGATGGTTATTTTAGATCACACAAAGTTTATAAGAGGAGAGAACAGAGCTGATTAGTACTGTGGCTGTTACAGATTTACAAGGGGATCCAAAACTGGTGGAAAGTCATTATTCTTTTGGCTGTGAAGAGTTGCAATGAGAACAGCTCAATCCTTTACTCCATAGATAAGAAGGAGAGTGGAGAAAAAGCATAGCCACATCTTTTATATCAGAGAAATCTCATCACTCATCATGTGAACCATGTAAGGAGCAGAAATTCAAGAAAGACGAAAAGAATAACATCTTCTGACGAGGAAAGGCTAAAGGGGAAGAAGAATTTTATAACACAAAATGAAAATTAGCAAATAATTACATGGTTTGCAGGAAAAGAAATGAGAAAGGAGGAAGGAGAGAAACCAGATTGTACTGTGACACATGCAAGAGAAAACCTGGACTTTATCCAGGAGATTACCTCAAGAAGTATCACACGCAAAAATATTATAAACAAAAGCACTTTATTTTATGTAACTGAAAGTCGATAAAAAAAGCATCAGCTAAGTGCATATTTATGTTTTCTCTTTTAAAACTGTAGGATAATTATAAGTAATCCACCAAAATCTTTCTCTCACCAAATGAATAAGAGCTGGGAAATATGTGGGTGGCCGAAAAATTGGATTGGAGGGGGTTAACCTTACAAAAGCAAACTATGTAACCACAACATATGTACCCCATATAATCTGAAATTTAACATTTCAACTGAAACATTATAAACGGACATAACAATAGGTATCTTTTCAAATGGCAAACATGGAAAATATACAATCCTGAATGCTATAGACGGAAATTTTCTGTTTCCCAAAAATTCTTATGTTGACATGTAATCCTCAAGTTAATGATATTAAGATGTAGGATCTTTGGGAAGTGATAAGGAAATGAGGGAAGAGCTCTCAAGAGTGAGGTTAGGCCTTTAAAAGAGCAATAACATGTGAGGACAAAGCGAGAAGATAGTTGTCAATGAACAAGGAAATGGCCTCTCAACAAACATCAAGAACAAGGAAATGGGCTCTCAACAACATCAAATCTTCCAA
Organism: Arctocebus calabarensis; assembly: GCA_963573935.1. Classification (NCBI taxonomy): domain Eukaryota; kingdom Metazoa; phylum Chordata; class Mammalia; order Primates; family Lorisidae; genus Arctocebus; species Arctocebus calabarensis. Next base: position 9,209 of record CAUYON010076512.1, read on the forward strand.
CGTCTGATCTTGGACTTCCCAGCCTCCAGCACGATGAAAAATAAATTTTGGTTGCTTACAAACCATATGTTAGAATAGGTCAAGCAGACTAACACATTAATTTGTAAGGTTTAGAAAAAATTAAGACAAATGCAAATTTATTTTAATACTTCTAAAATTACACATAGAGCTTTAAATATTATACCATAACCTACTCACTTCCTTTTTATGTGTTTGCACAATATTCTTATATATTTTACCTCTTCATATGCTATTTGCCCACAAACTTTTATAGTGGTAGATGTTTATATTTTTTCTAATGGTAATTTAAATTCAAGTATATTTACTTTTTCCTTTGCTCTTCATTTCCCTCTATATTTCTGTGCTTCCATGGGGAATAATTTTTATTGGGAAAGCATTTTCTTTCATATTTTTTCACAGTGAATTTCCAAGGCCATAAAATTCTCTAAGCTTCTGTTTGCTTTTCCTTTCATTTTAGAAGCTACTTTTACTGTGTTTAGAAGTCTTAATTATTTTTTTCTTAATTGTCTTATGTTGTTTGGATATTGTCAGCTTTTAAAATGCTGTATTGTATTCTTTTTTATTGTTTCCATTCAAATGTCCACCATCTGTCTGAGCTTCTTTTGTAAGCAATATATTATTTTTACTCTGGCTGCTTTAAATTTTCCCCTGCAATTTTACAGCCTAGACCTTCTTTTTATTTACCCTCTGCTAGTCCAATAGCCCGATGTTCACTGATTCATTACAGAGTGTATTTTACTTTTGTTTTTAAATACTTAGGGTTAATATTATTGCAAATTTTGATAAGTCTTTTTGTTACTACTTGATTATTATAACACTGCACCCTAAATTGAAACAGTCATGAAGACACACGAGAAATACAGTAAGTGATTTTATAGTGCAATAGAATTAGAGTTGGCAAAGAATAAAACAAAAAGGAATGCTCATTTACTGTTGTTCTCAATGTCAGTCATTTTTCCAATCACCAAAATTCCATCTCCAGTGCTATTTGATAAATATTTTCTCAAATACATATATTTTTTGTGATAGCAAAGGTCTTGAATCCTTAAATAATAGCATCAATATTATAGGCATATTAATACAGTATTTTGTAAAGAGCATATTTGTAGGCCATTATTTCTAGCATTTTATCCACTATTTTATATTAAAAAAGACTTATTTATCTCAACTGTAGTAATTTTCCTGGTATACATTCTTTCTAATGTGTGATGTCTAAGTATTGTAATGTGTAATAGAAGGGCATCATCATGAACTATCTTTGAAACAAAAATTAAGATGTCAGATTACTAGATAACCATGATTCTTAGAGGCATCATAAGTAATAATGTGTACATATACATCTATAATATTGTGTGCAAGTATATATAGATAAAGAGATAATTGCAATCTGTTGTTTTTTTCTTGGCTTATGTTTTACAAGGCAGCAATAAAAGTTTATAATCATAACACACCAACTATGGAAAACAGTATGGAGTTTCTCAAGAAATTAAAAATAGTCTTACCCTCTTCCCAATCTCACTTCTGGGATTACATCCAAAAGAACTGAAATCAGTGTGTTGAGGAGATACCTGAACGCCCATGTTCATAGCAGCATTCCTCACATAACTCAAATATGGAATCAACACAAGTACCCATAAATGCATGAGTGGACTTAAAAAACGAGATATATATTAAATGGCAGCCTTAAAAAAGAAGAAACTCCCATCATTTGCAACCACGTTTCTGAACTCAGAGAACACTATGCTAAACAAAATAAGCGAAGCACAGAAGTACAAATACTGCATTAACTTTCTTATATATGAAATCTAAAAGAAGCAAACTAATGCAGAGAGTAGAATGGTGGTTACCAGAAGCTGAGGGCTGGGGGTGGGCACAGAGAGACGTCACTCTTGAACGTGTTAAGTGTTACTGTAAGAGTACTCATTTGCCATTGCTTTCTCAGTGTATGAAAAACATACATTATACGTAAGTTTAGAATTTCTCCTTGTTGTGCATTATAATTTCTTCCTTTATGAAAAAATAGTTAAGACAAGATGACCTTTAAGTAAATGCCATATCTCCATGAAAATTAGACAGTTCATTAATTATTCATATTTTTAAATTTATAATACTTGTCTAAAAAAACCTTATAAAATCAGACTAACCATTTAATAAGCACTTATCAAAAATATCTCATGTTATGGGCATAGTCCGTAAGTTTTAACAGTTTGGTAATGATACGTGTATTTCCAGTTAACTTCATATACCCACATATATATAAAAATATTTTAAGTTTAAAAAATATATATATATATACATACACAGAGGGAGGAAAAAACACATCATCATGGAAGGTAATTAAAAGAACCAAACAAAATCAAGACAATTCTTAAAATGTATTTTAAATCCTTCTCATTAATCAGTTGTTTTTTCAAATGTAAATCATCCAAGGAACATTTGATTGACTGCTGTGTTCAGAATTCATAACGTTATCCCAGTGCATTATTTCACATTCCTCTGACAGTAATGCCTGGGATGAGATCCTAGGGCTGACGTGACCACAGAGAGTAGGGGTGTGGGCATGGTAAGAACAAGTAAGAGCAGTGACCACAGAAAGTAGGGGTGTGGGTGTGGTAAGAACAAGTAAGAGCAGCATTAAAAACTACAATCAGGCCCTTTCTGGTTCTGGGAAAACTGGAGATGAAATAGCTGTGTATCCACCTAAATATTGCCATCTGGGATATTTTTGTATTAACTCCTGAGACACCTTATGGGAAGGTTGCAGCTAGAGATGTTAGTACGTGATGGGAGTGAGCTCAGCGTGCTGCGAGCATTCTTGGGGCTTTTTCCAGGTATCAGAAGAGGTCCCAGAAAACATGCAGAAGGCAACAGTCACTTGTGGGGGTAAATACTGGCAGTGCAAAATGAGTCTGAGAGCATGTAGAATTTTTTTGCAGTTACCTGAAATGAGTTAGGAACTAAGGAGATGTAATGCAGACAGTAGAAGCTACTGCAACACCTGGAAGTATTAAAAAAAGATGAGTAAAGCAAGGCTACTTTAGGAACCAATTAGAAGCCTAGAAGTAGATGCTGGCTTTTAAAGGAAAACTTAACCCAAAAATGTGTTACACAAGATAGAATTATGTAATAAATAAATGGCTTCAAGTGTCAAATGAATACAATTGCTAGTTAAGGAGTGGATTAGGTGCTGACTGATGGTTATGATGCAGGACAAGGCGGCAGGTCATTGGCCCTGGAGGTGCTGATGCTGTGGTTGGAGGAATCAGCTTGCTGGAAGGGCCCGACACCTGCGGGGGAGACACTGGCGCCTTGCCGTCTTCTCCTAGTGTTCTTCTGGCTAGTCCATTTCATGGATGGCGCCTTGCTGTCTCCTACTCTGCTCTTCTGACTTGCCAATGTCATGTCAGTTTCCAGGGCCTAAGTCTTCATTGGATGGCTGGCTGTAACTGACAGACCCTTGCTCTAAGAAATTCTGGCAAAACACCCCCCTCCAATTCTATAAACACCTGAGCAGAGAGCTCAGACACAGACCTCGCTGGACCTCTGAGAGGGAGCTGGAGAGCTTGTTCCCCTCCTGGGTCCTCTCTGCCAAGAGGTTTGGTTTTTCTTATAGTTGTAATTCTTGTTTTCTATAAATAAATCCTGACTTACCAATACTCTTGTGGTCCATCCATTTCTTCTTCAAATCTCCAAAACCAAGAAGCTGAAACTCCGGCATCAGTGAAATGTAATATTAACCTCCTATTGTTTCTGAAACAAATGTGTATTAATTTATTGGTTTAAAACAATACAAGTCATTTTCTTACAATTCTGGAGGCCACAAGTTCAAAATCAGTTTTACTGAGTAATAGTCGCTGTCAAGTGTCCAGGGAACTGCTTGCTTTTTGTTTTGTTTTGTTTTGTTTTCCAGGAAGCTATAAGGGAGAATCTGTTTCTTTACCTTTACGAGATTCTAGATTCTCCCTCATTGCTTTGTCTCATGCTCCCAACTCAACCCCTATATTTGAAGTCAAACGGTATAGCATCTTATTTCCTCTCATCTCTGTTTTTGCCCTTGTAAGTTCTCTCTCTCTGTCCCTAAATTCTAATGTCTCCCTCTTATAAGGACATGTCTGATAATACAGTACCCACTTGGATAACTCTGGAAAAATCTATCCTTATATTGTTGCATCACATCTTAAAAGTGCACTTGTCTGTATGGAGTTATTCATTCACAAATTCCTGAGATTAGGATGTGGACATTATGAGGAGGTTATTCTGCCTACCACACTAGATACTTTTTGCAGCAAAAACATAACGTAAGCACTTCCTAAGAGTGAAATCTGCTTACTCCTAGATACTCTGTTGTTCCATGAAACTCACGTGTACTCTACTTTACCTACTTATCCAATATGTTCACAGTTTTTACTCAAGACAAAATTCCAAAAAGAATAAACATTTCAAAATGCAAATAAAAACAAACTACGGATGAATTATTCCTTATCCATTTAAGGGTTCTCTCCAGGCAAGGTAGTTTTTGTGTGCCTTTAATACTAAGTTTGATCATAAACTTTCAAAAAACTCTCAAGAAAAAAATTCACTCTTCTTGTGTTGTTATTGAGAAACTTTTTAGGGTCACTAATTCTTTCTCCCACTTAGAGTAATGCTTCCCATGTTTATTGTAACAAACACTTATTTTATCTGTTTACTACAGACTTTTCTTCCTTTTGACTAAACGGTACACAATTGTTGCCAAATATTCACAAACTGGACATTTTGAAAAAGCCGTTTCTGTAAGTCAGGATAAAATAGCCTTACCCATCAGAAATATATTTCAGTTTAAATCTGACTGTCACAGAAAATGTCAGGAAATAGAGCTTTTAAGCATATTTTTTATAAAAAGCCTTGAGTGTGCAATGGATTTCATAATCTTGGCTAAAGGGTATATTGTGTCAGAGTTTTAGTGATTTAAAGCCCAGAAATCATCACTGATTTGTAATTCTGATTAGTAGTATGTTCTGG
>CAUYON010076513.1:0-38467 GCA_963573935.1 Arctocebus calabarensis
TTTTTTTTTTTGAGACAGAGCCTCAAGCTGTCACCCTGGACAGAGTGCTGTGGCATCACAGCTCACAGCAACCTCCAATTCCTGGGCTCAAGTGAGTCTCCTGCCTCTGCCTCCCAAGCAGCTGGGACCACAGGCGCCCGCCACAACGCCCGGCCATTTCTTGGCTGCAGCCATCATTATTGTTTGGCGGGTCCGGGCTGGATTCGAACCCGCCACCTCGGGTGTACGTGGCTGGCGCCTTAGCCCGCTGAGCCACAGGCGCCGAGCCGATGGCTATAACATTCTACATGGATGAGTCCTTTCTGTTTGTACTACATAGGAGTTAGTCTACTATTTATTGGTATTTTTGTTGCTGCTAACAAGTTGAATGTCTTTCTGATAATCCCCCTTTAAAAACATTCTACTATCTTTTAACATTTTTCTCTTTATCTTTGATAATCTAAAGTTTAGCTATAATTTGTCTAGGAGCAGAGATATCTTAATTCTGATACATAATTGGAGTGAACTTTTTATCTAAATAATTCTGTCTTTCCTCAGCTCTGGAAAATTCTCACATTATTTTCCCAAGTATTGAGTCTCCACTCTTTTCTTCCGACATCCTTTTGCATTATGTCTAAGAGCCACTCTGCCTTCTGTGTTTCTAAACCACTTTTTTAACAATTTAGAAAATCTCTTTTTCTCTGTCTGCTGCAATCTCAGGTAACCATTAACCTACTAAACTAATCCACTAATTTTCCATTTGAACAATATCATTCCAGCGTTCATCTTACCTTTGAAGCTGATACACTTTAAAATTCATTTTTAATTTAGTTTGATTTTATTTTCTATGACCATCTTTTTGATTTCTTATTTTTATAATTGGTTCTTTTCCATGTCACTTGTCTTCGTTTCATTTTAGTCCTCTTTTGTTTTATAACTTCTAGCTCTTTTTAAATAAAAGTTCTCCATCGTGTGTCTAGTTGAGCATATCTTAAATGTATTCATTTAGAAGTTATTCAGATTGCCATAACATTTCTTTTAATCTGAAGGGAATTCATATCGCAAGGATTGATTTTTGGCTTGCTCTCTTGGTACGGTTTTATGTTTTTGAGTTTTATGCTTGAAGGCTAGGCTGCTTCTGAGAGATGTCTTCTCTTTCTCCAGCCAGGTTCACCCTCCTTGTCCCTGTCTAGCTGGTTATGTTGCCTTTCTATGCTTGCTCCTCCCTCAAGGTCAGGGTCAGAGTCACTCTCTGGGCAGTTTGGCTCAGTTCCAGGTCCCACCACATTGTTTCTAGGCCTGCAGCTCACTGACAATAGTTCCTTCAGTGATGCCTTTTGAGGCTTCTTTTATTATTGGGATTGGGGAGTTTCTTTCGTGTGATCCTGGCCACAAGCATTGAGCCTGGCCCTGACCTGTCATTTTAGCTGGTCATCCTTAAAACTACTTTATGCCCAGGGCCGGATTCCTGGCTGTATAGACTGCTTCCCTCCCCAGAGCCCAGTTGGCCTGTAGCTTGATCTGCTCATTTCCGTTTCTGCCTTGGATTTGAGAAATGGAGACAAAATGCCTGCATCATTGAGGTCAGTCATGTACTTCACATGTTATCTACCCTTGTGATACATCTAGAGTGGAATAGTACAAAATGCATCCTCTTGCTCAAAGTCTAGATTTGAAAGAAAGAGAGAGAGAGAAGAGAAGAGAAGAGAAGAAAAGAAAAGAAAAGAAAAGAAAAGAAAGCCAGCTCAGGAATAGTCACCAAGTTAATAACAGAGAATCTTGTGTTCTTTAGGGGATAAGGGTCAGTATACATTATGTTATCTCTTACTCTTTAAAATAAAAGTACGAGACGGACAGCAACTGTGATTCTCTATCATTTTATGTATTTCTAGGACCCAGGAGACTTATGAAACACGTGTTTTGTAAGTGTTTCAAAGAAAACTAAATAAGTTTCTCTGGGCATTTTTGTGAACATTTCTGATAATGTTCTTAGACTTAAATTCAAACATCTACCCCCTGGACCATAACTTTAGTGTTGCACATAAAGTCAGCACATTTTTAAGATCAATGACGTCTTGAAGCCAGCTATTAACTGCAAAAGTCAGAGCTGCTTAAGAGAGATATGGACATGCCCTATTCTGTAACAAAGAAGCAACACAGAAAAATATTCACTGATGAATATCCTACCAGTAAATTAAAAACAATAGGCAAATACCTTCAAATTGCTTTCCACAGTGTGTTTTGTTTGTCTTTCTCTTTGAATATTATTTATGAGAAATAATTTACTGATATTTTTGTTATCCCTAATTATATACCAAAGAAAATTAAAAGCACTACAGAGGAGGAAATAATGAATAGTAGCATTTAATTAAAATCAAAGTGGGTACTATCAATGCCTGTCTAATACAATAATGAGTTTAATTTATTTTTCATTTAATGAGAATAAAAATAAAGCTTAAATCAACTGCCTATGGAATTAAATGACAACAATTTCAAAAATGTAAGTTTTTCTAAAATGGAGCCCTAAAAGAATAACAATGACAGAAACATGCCAACTGACCGGCCTATATCTATTTTCCAATAGAGTTGCAGAGAGCAGTTTCCTCTAGTAAGCAGGACTATGTGTTTGGAGCTTCTGGAAGGTAGAATTAATTAAAAAGCAATACTCTAACTTTCTGAACTTTAGAGTCATCAAAAAAGTAAACAAAATTGGATTTCTAAGAATTGCTAGTTTGGCATCATAGTCCAAAAGGGACCGAAATAAACAAATTACTATGCAGGGAAGCTTGATTGGATGCTCCTTACCAGATCTGGGCTGCACATGGGGCAGCAAATGAACTTGGGCAGGGGGAGAGGTGTGAAAGTTCTCCCTTCCACACCCCCAGACAGATGTCTATGACCATGTAGCTGATGGGACAGGGTCTGCATTAGACACAGAGGAGGGACTTGTTTTTCCAAGTCCCAGCTCAGACTTTGTGGAAAGGTGATTGCCCCTGATTAGGGTTGAAAGAAGAAAGGGCTCTCCTGAGTTGGTTAATCCAAGAAAGTGTGAAGTGATAGACAAGCTGGTATAGAGTACAGAAAGCCAGATTCAAGGTTGGAAATCCCATCTTTGGAGTTTAACCATGCTGGGACCTTGGGAAACTCCATGGCTTTGAGGCTCCATTTTCTAATCTGATAAAACTAGGGTTGTTGGCATCCATCTTGCCATACCTCACTCAATTTTTAAATGATGAAGAGGAGACATTCATTTAACATTGGCTACATATGAATCACCTTACTAGGTAAGAAACTCTATTTCATTTAATTTAATGCCCATTTACTGAACAAATTTTCATTATACTAAGACAGAATCAGGTTCATAGATGGGGCCAGACCCAGAACTCATGGCCTATGTAGTTCCCCTCCCTAAAGGCTGCATGCTGTCCTGCGGTTGATCTTGGAACTCAGTTCATGTTCAAAGGTACAAGGGCCTAGTCTCATTGGAATTATTTTGGTCTTCTCTTTGAATATTAGCTTAGCTCATTTTCTTGGGTTGGTATTAGTTATATGTTGGACTTTTCCATAATAGTTATACACACATGCACATGTACATGTATACGTGGGTAAACACACACACACAAACACTTCTCCCCCTTCTATCTGCCCTATGATACTCCATAGCAGCAGGGATCACCTCACATGTAGTTCTAGGTAACCCCAGAACACTTCTCTGCACAAAGTAGGAGATGTTTATATGTGCCTACATAAATGAATAAATTATTTGCATTCTTCTAGTTTTGCAGGCTGTTTTTCCCATTATTTACTCCTTAGAACTCTGTCACTATGCTCCACCAGGTGCTTACTTCTTGTTACATAATTAGTGTTTCATCACACCGTCATACTCACAGAACGCTGGGGTCACTCCCTAACCCCCAAACTGAGACTCAGACACGGATGACTCACCAGCTCTCCTAAACGTCTAATTAATCACAATAGCACTGGAGCAGAACAGCCCTGGAACAGGGTGTGTCAAGCAATTCCTCTGGCACGACTGATAGCATTGAAGCCGTAGAGCTGGCTTAGGCCAGATAATATTGGGAAGAATCCAGGCAGCTTTCATAGTTATATTTCACAAATTTCAGTGAGGTTGGTTGAAAAAGTAAAGCATGGGGGCGGGGGAAGACATCTAGCGTCCTTTTCCTTTATAATTGACTCCTGATCTCCACCTCTCACTGAGCAATGATGACCTATAGAGAGACCCTTCAAATCGTCCCATCCCAGGGGAACTCCATACCACAGTGTATGTTCGAAGAGAGATGAGAGGATTGAAAGTGAGGTTTAGCAGAAAGTGCAGTTAGTTAAGTGCTTTTGATTGCAGCATGGTATTCCTCCAGCTGGGAAGGCTGTTGTCTTTGTCTAAGCTTGTTACTTTGGTTTTATGGAGCAAAGGAGAGGGTGATTACTTCATTAGCCAACTCAGCACCACCAATCACTGGGGCAGTGAATGGGACCACGGGATGTAAGAAAAAAGACAATTCTACCATTGGAGAACCCAAAACTCATCATTGTCAGGGTTTTAAAATACTCCACTTAAAGTAGAATTAGCGATGAACAATTAACTAGAGCAGAACTATGCAAATGAAAATGCAAAAGAGATGAAAAGAAACTGTAATTATTTATTTACATGTTTATGTCTCCCGTGGGCTTGTGCATTTCTTAAAATAAGGTCTGTATCTTAGTTTTTTGACTTTCTATTCCCTAGGCTTGGCAGGATGACTATTACTTAGTCAATGCTCAATAATTGATTTAATTGAGCTCAAAATTGTTCAAGTATAAGCTTTTCCAAATATATTATATTGATATGATGCTTCATACTGCCCCCCATAACAAAGCAGAACAACTATGTTATCTGGGGCACAACAGAGTAGATCATAGTGGTGAGACAAGCTGGAACTTGGATCTCAGAAGCTGGTTCTGGGCTGGGGAGCTATCTCAGGTACAGAGTCCGGGATCAATAGCCCGGGATCTTGTGTCTATAGGCCATGGGATCTTGTGTCTGTAGGCCACGGCTATAATAGAGAGCTGGTCTTACAGGTGTTCTTAAGGGGAAGCGGCTCTACAGAAGAGAGAACCGTGAAAACAAGAAAGCCAACAATAGACAATGCTCATAAATTCAGGAAGGTGGGAGCTTTTCAGGGAGCAGGGACATGGATGGCTGGTTGCACCACACCTGGCTGGGACTCCAGCCCCCTGAGCATGGGGACAGGCTCTTGTCTTACATGGACCAGGGCATTGGTCTTGGATGCACGCACCATGGAATAAAGAAGAAGCCCATTGTCATCCCTGGAAACAGGGTCAGTGCTGGCCAGGGAGCAAGTATGGCTTGATGCCAAATCCCAGAACATCTGAAGCTTCTTAAAATGCTCCTGTCCAGTCAGAGTTGGAGCTAAAGTTGGGGGAGGAGCTGAGTCTGTAAGCAGCAGAGTCACATGACTTTGCCCTGGGCAGAGGATGGGCTAATGCTCAACCTGTCCCGGGATAGTCAGATGATGTGTTATTAATATGTTACTCTGGATCATTTAGTAGAATTCCAACAATCCAAAAGTGTCTCTAGGCCATGGCAATGTGGGGAAGAAAAACATTTAAATACTTATTGTTAATATATACTTAGGCTAGTTCTCATTTAAGTTCGTAGACCCTCCTTCAATTCTATCTGGGGTTTTCTAAGGATCCATGGCCTCCAAATTAAGAACTTTGGTATAAATACTTAATAAACAATTATTTTATTTTTTAACAATATCATTCTTACTATGTGCATTTTGTGAATGAGGAGACTGAGGTTCAGAGAACTGAAGAAACATATCTAATGTCTTACGTAGATAGAAACATGAGTTCAGGTTTGCTGTCCCCGTAGAATTAGGTTTTCCCCTGAAACAGAGCTGGGTCCATACTGTGTGCTCAGTGAGTATTTGCTGACTGAATGAATGGGTGAGCTGAATTGAATGGAACGCAGGTCAGTCAGTGCTCTTCCCACTTTCACGTAACCCATGGTACCAGATATTTCTCCTTCTTCAAGCAGGCAGGAGAAGGTAGGTTCATGTCTCTCATCTGCTAGATCTGACAACTTCGTTTTGATCAAAAAGTAATGCCGAATACACATATCATGAGCAACGTTACTCTTTCACAACTGGAAAACAATTCAGCAAATTGAGCAGAGGAGCATCTCAGCAAGGAACACAAGTCCCTCTGGTTTTGCTTGGAAGCAGCTGAGCTTGTTTATGAAACAGGTTGTTACTTTAACTCAACATGAATCCTTTTTTTAACCAACAAATTAGCTAGTGCCAGCAGGAGAGGAAAGGAAAGCAGACAGTGAAGAAGCGGGCACAGAATCCATGTTCAAGGAGAAATACAAAGCCAGGAAAGAAAAACATGGAAGGCCTTCTCCTTTTCTGAGCAAACCAAATGTTTCTCAGGGGTTTTTTGTAGATGTCTAATGTTCTTAACTAACCACAGTTAATTTAATTACATTAAAGGTGAATTGGATGTTGGAAATTCATTTACATAACAGCAGTTCTAATGCTTATAAATTGCACAATCAATTAAACCCTTAAGAACAAATGTATAGGCTGGAAATGAAATATCTATCTAGTAGGATTAATCAAAAGCTAATCATGAAAAATATCACTGTTGGTCTGGCTCAAAGAATATGCCATGCTTACCATTCCAAATTACAGTACTGTAAAGCCCGCTTTAGTACTTAATCATATTAACCAGCAACACTATATTTAACGTGTTCCTATAACCTCTTCCTTCTGCACCAGAGATTCATTTATCTTTAGACTATGCATTCTTGCCATCACTGGTTGTCAACTTTGTTGTTATTTTAACAAGCATGGGCTTGAGTGTGTTTTCCACAGAAGGCGTGGAGCTAGCTCCTGCAGATGCATTGAGAAATAGAACAGAGTCATCCCTGCCCTTGACGAGAGAAGAGACAAGGATGGGTTCTTGATGGTTCAAATCACAGTTTCTTGAAGAGTGAGAGAAAGTCATTAGGAGTGGGAAGAGAATAAAAGCCAGAGGGCAAGACACCACATCAGTTGCTCTGGGCCCTTCTCAGTGCTGGTGCCTGGCTGTTTCTGGCATTTCATGGGCACTTAGCTCAAGTTTGATGATTGACTTCAGTTTGGTCCAGTAGTTCTCCTACTGTTTGTAAAGGTTCTCAGAGACGATTGCTGAGAGCTGATGTAACATTAAGGGCTTGGCTGTGTAAGCTAGGGAGGTAACCCAAGGCTGCCCAGGTAAGGAGGTGTTGAGTGCAGATTAAATATAGGTAAGAGTTCTGATTTTAAAAATCAACTTCACAGTGGAAACATTGGCATAGATCCTTGGCCAAATTTAAAAACAGATTTCTTACCAGATGGTTTGAGAGTGTTTAGAGAAGAAGGCAGGGATTATTGAAAAGCCACTGTGGGTAAACTCGGAATCAGGCATGCCAACCAACCTAGTTTTCCCTTCTGATGGACTTGGCACTTGGCAGGTCGAGGAATACAGCAGAGAGCATGCATCTCACTTCAGCTTTGGATGAAATCTCTCCTGCTATCCCCTTGAGTAGTAAGATAGAGGTGGATTAGTTGATCACAGTATTAAGTGGATTTATAGTTACTCGAGGATTAATAGCAAGGAGTACAGATTGATTTCTCTCTGTCCTCTGCCCCATCCTGTCTAACTTTTTATCCAGCATTGGGATGAGGAGTGAAATGCTGGCCTGTTGGATATTCAAAGGGCTTCACCTGGCTAGCTCATGCCTGAGATTTTTGGCATCTCCATTTGCAGTGACAACTCCTGTGTTCTGGGCCCTGGTTTCCCTTTATCCCCAAACTCTGTTTCCCAACCCAGCCAGGGCTAAAGGCACATACATCAGAGAGTAGTGTAGCATTTTGTTCAATAGTCCTAGAACAGAGCTGCCTTGGAAAGACAGTGGGGGTTCTTGTTGGATGTTTCTAGGAGGTTCTTGCATCAGTGAGAAGTTGACCAGGGGGACCTCTAAAGCTTTCCTGTGTTCTTGATTATTCTGAGGGAGTATCCTTCAGTGAAAAGAATATTAGCTTTCAACCAGAACTGACTTCACTCTGCAACTTGGGCAGGTCTGAGTTTCCTTATGTAGATAAGAGGAATAATAATTCCTACCTCACAAAATAGTGGAAGGATTAAGTGACATGTCCTGTCTAGTGCACCAAACACACAGGCACCCTTAAAAAAGGTTAGGTGCTGTCTGCCTTCCAGCACCCAGGTCTAGGGGACCATGCTGAACACTGGTGAGCAGGCTCCCTGAGAGGCATCACTCAGAGCCCTTGGACTCAGAGAGTGACGCAGCCACTCACTGCAAGAACATCATAGCCAGGAGGAAATGGCCCCAATGTGGCCGAGGAGCAGGTTCTTTCTCTCTTTCCTCATCCTTGAGTCTGACAAAGCCGAGGGGACATGGTGGGGAGGGTGCAGGAAGATGCACTGGTTTCCCCATTAGCTTGTCACGGGCCCTTAGGCAGGGTGCTCCGTGACTGACGAACTGTTCCAGAGTCTTCTTATGGGCAATAAGAAGCAGAATCTCCAATGTGATGGTTGGGGGGGGGGTGTTAAATAAGATTAGTTATTAGAGGATTTCTGGATCAGAGCCTGGTACCCAGACGATGTGGAATAAATGGGAGATTCATTTCTAATATTATTTACAGCAGTAACAGTATCAAGATGATAGTCCCAAGCCTTGAGGTCCTCAGATCTGGTGCTAGTCCAATCAACGTGTCTTAAAATGCTTGGAGAGAAGTTGTGGGAGAAACCTGGGATGAAAGGTGGACGCCAACACTGCAGGGAGCTCGGGGAATCACAGGGTCTTTGGAAGGCCCACTAAGTTTGGGGCTCTGAGATCTTGAGAAACAGCAACCTTTCTCACACTCCCAGGGGCTGCGATCATAGGAGCGAGGCACTGGGTCTTAGAGGGCTGGTGGGGAAATGACAGCTGGACAGGCCCTGACTGTCTGGATGCCCGGCAGGGCAGACCCCTCTGCAGCTCTAGTAGCCCAACCTGGAACATAAAGGGGGTGAGTTGAACTAGGTGCTCCCTCAGGTCCTTCCCAGGCCTAGAGTCTCTGGGCTCTGGGTCTGCCTGGCCTGGAGATGGCATTACAGTGGGATGCTACCGGGGCCTCAATGTCTTTCCTCTTAGGGCTGGAGTCCCAGGACTGCCATTCCATGCCATTAGGAGAAGCCCAAAGCTCATTAGAGACTTGTGTGTGTGTATTGTGTGCGTGCGAGTGTGCATTGCATGGAGAGTCTCTTAGTTCTCAGTGGGAAGTATTTTCTTTCTTTTATGTATTGTATTGTATTCATTCAATAAATATATTTTGCTCACCTGCTATAGCAGACTGTGTTTTATGATGTATTTCCCCAAGCTTAGCATGTTCTCTCCTCTAAAAAAAAAAAATTCTTCTAAAACATCTGCTATGGTTTGGCACCCGTAGCACGGTGGTTACAGCACCAGCCATATACATCAAGGCTTCTGGGTTTGAACCCGGCCTGGGCCAGCTAAACAACAATGACAACTGCAACAAAAAATAGCCAGGCATTGTGGCAGGCACCTGTGGTCCCAGCTACTTGGGAGGCTGAGGCAAGAGAGAATCACTTAAGCCCAAGAGTTTGAGGTTGCTGTGAGCTATGACGCCATAGCACTCTACGGAGGGCAACCATAATGTCTCTGTTTCTAAAAAAAAAAAAAAAACCTAAATAAATATCTAATATTTGGCATCATGAAGAGCACCGGGTGTTTAATGCACATTAAATTCTCAGAGCTGGGTGGACTCAGGAAGTATGCTAGCTACCCCCGGCCCACCCCCAGGTCTGCTCTCTGCCTTTCTTCTGCCCGCTTTGTGCTGCAGTGGGCCAAGGCTATGGTGTGTATCCCTGCCTGCTCACTCTCTGGCTTCTGGTTGGGTCTGGCCAATGGGTGGCATCATAAGAAATCAGAGGGGAGCGGAGAGTGGTGTTGGGATGTTTATTTGTCTAGTTCCCTTCCTGTGGCATTGTAGTGTGTCCCTGAGCAAAGGCCTCTGTCCCTTGTAAGAAAGCCTTCTCTACAAAACTCTTCTCCCTCTGCATTCCGGTAAGCAGGCCTTCCCTCTGCAGGACTGGACTAGTGATGGCCCCTGGTCACTAGTCCTGGGACACTGCTCTAGCCCTGCTGGTTGTTTTGCCCTGCCTAGACCTTTGTAAAGAATCCTCCTTGTTAAACTCACCTCAAATTGCCCAGGTTGAATGTGCCATCTCTTTCCTCCTAGGGCCTTGAGTCATACAGGTCATCTATTCCAAACTCTTCATTTTGACAAAGGAGAAAACTCAAGAAGTGACTTCGCTGAAGTTACTCTACTAGAGAGAGCCAGGACTCAAACCTAAGAAGCCCATGATGAATACATAGAAAATTGACCCAGATTTTTCTGTTTTCTTGTGTTCATTTTTTTTTTCCAGCCCCTGGAAAAGGCTGTCAGGAGGTTTCACAGTGTAATTAATTATGCTGGCATAGCCAATGAATGGAGCTATGATTTAGCAAGTCGACTCGAGAGGCTGATAAATTAAATAATGAAATGCACATTTCAGGTTCAGTTAAGAGTATCCAGACCTACCTGAGGAAAAGGGCACAACCTTACATTCCTTTTTTGAAAGAGGAAGCTTTATGTAACGCCTACTCTGAGGTCCCCCCCCTTCCTGTCCCCTCTTTCCATGTCAGATCTCTGCTCTGAAATCAACTGTAGCTACACATGAGAGGATCAAGTAAAATAACTTATCTATAGTATTTTTAAGGACTGTAATGTAATTTATGAAATACAAAATATTATGGTTATTCAATCCGTAAATATCTGATTATAGGCTAGCATGTGCTTATATATAGCTTTTTCTCATTGCCTATTTTATCAGATTCAAGCTTGTTAGCCCAAAATCTTAAGATCCTGTAAAATCTTATATAGCTGTTCATGCTGTCCTGTTAAAAGATGCCACATTTAAGGCATTCACATCATAAAGGCTATAGATCTTTATGTTTTTTTTACGACAATTTTCCAGAAGATGGTAGTAGAGCGGCTTGCTCTGTTAAAATTGGTATATTATGACAATTCTACAACAGATGAAAGGAAATTGTCTTGAGGAAGAAATGTCTTTTCCTAATATGACCTTCTCCTAGCTTCACAAAAGAAGCAACTGTATGAATTTGTGGAAGTTCTTTAACATAATTCTGGTTTTATAATCTAATCAATGGACGTGCCTTAGCATAGAGAAGGCATATAGTTGCCACAGGTCTGCCCATGGAGGACTCCAGTAATCATCTGGGCTCCTTTTCCAATCTGGGACACCAGGTTGGGTGTCCCCTGCACCATGTGCCAGACTTTGATTGCCAACCACATGGGCTGGCATGCTGGTCGACAGCTGTTTGCTATGACTGCCAAACAGGATGGTTGTTCAGGATTTCAAAATGGTGAACCTATGGCACCTGGAACATAGGGGTATTGGTTTTTTTTTTTAATATTTTAATTTAATTATCTTTATTATTAAATCATAGCTGTGTACAATAGTGTAAGAGGTGGTGGTTGTTTAAGGACACAAAACTTCCACCAGTGCTCTATGGATGGTCCCCATGTCTCTGGATGCCACGCCCTCTGTTGGCAACAGCTGGCTCCCTCCTCACCAGCAACCTATGCTCTGCCTCAATTCATTGCCCACCATGATCAGAGCCCTGGTGCTGGTCCCAAGAGTACCAGGGCTCCCAGGTCCGCACGTGTCACTCCTGACCCCAGCTCACTCACCTTTCTCCCCTCTTATACTCCACACAGACCTGTGCTCTCTTTCCCTCTGCTCACTAGCACTTGATGCCATTTGTAAATCTTTGCAGAACTCCTGATAATTCTTTTGTGTGCCTAGGTCACGCATTCCTGTCAACAGGGCAGATCCCTGGAAGCCAGAATCTTTTTCTTGCTTTTAGGTTGAATACTCTGCCCACGTGAAATCTCCACAAACCATATTGTTTTTTGTCACGGAGCGGGCCTTGAAATATAAGGCATGATCATTTGTTACAACTAGTCCCTGGTCACCTTTTTCATCTGAGGCTAAGAAAATGAGTATGGTCATAAAATGATTATTGGCCTCCTGGTCTAGAAAGTAAATTTAATTTTTTTCTTTCTTCTTATGTCCAAAAAACACAAAATTAATAGAGAGCTCCTGATATCATAAGAGCACCATCACTTATAAGTAATAATAGTGTAAGTCAAAATACAATTTCTTGTGTCATTACTATTAACTACTTTAGGATTCATTTCTTCTCTCCCACCCCTCTTTTGATCAAATGCATTTCAGTAAGTGCTGATGGGAATTGAGAGGATGATAAAGAATTATGGGTTTCAGTATTTATTCCATGCTTTCTTAATATTGCAGCTATATTCCTTCCAGATGAAATGGCATTTTGGCCATGGGTATATGATTAATGTACAAATATAGCTTGAAAAGTGGGAGGGGAGGCATGGAGTTCTATTCCCAACCCCAGCCTAGGTTGGGGGGAAGGAGGAGACAAACTTAATTAATACATCCTAAAGGTGAGAGGGGTCAGGGACTGACTCTAGTGATGGATTTTTTAGTCTATTTGTTTATACAGGACAACTGAACATACAAAAAAGAAAACATCAGTGGGATCGGGGTCTGATCCTCCATTGGTATACATCTGTCAAATGCCAGGCTGTTTAGGTAAGGAAACACACTTATTGATATAAATATGCAGAAATAAAAACAGCATTTTTTTTTGGCTTGGTGCCTGTAGCTCAGCAGCTAGGGTGCCAGTCACATACACCGGAGCTGGCAGGTTCAAATCCAGCCCGGGCCTGCCAAACAGCAATGACAACTACAACCAAAAAATGGCCAGGCATTGTGGTGGGCACCTATGGTCCTAGCTACTTGGGAGGTTGAGGCAAGAGAATCGCTTAAGCCTAAGAGTTGGAGATTGCTGTGAGCTGTGATGCCACAGCACTCTACCCAGGGCCACATAGTAAGACTGTCTCAAATAAATAAATAAATAAATAGCCACAAACAAACAGCATGGTTTTGAACATGACCCTTTTTAGGAAACCAAAGACTGTAGGGTCATGGTATTTGGAGGGGAAGAGGCATTGCTTTGGAGTCTTGGGCTCCTTTTCTGCAAAATGGGAGTGTTTAGAAGGACTGATCTTCTAGCTTCAAAATGTTGCACTCCTATGACTCTGCATCCTGGCTGTGCTCAGCTATATACTGACAATCTAACTCTGCATTCTCTCCACTGGTGGGATGAATAGAAGCTCATCAGTAAAAAGTCCAAGTAGTAGGAGGGCCTACGAGATATGGAGGATCCCTGAGGCTTTCTGTGTCCTGACCTCCCCATCTATAACACGGGGGTACCGGCACGACTTTGAGAGACACCTCTTTTGTCACGAGGTTTGAAATCAGGGGCTGAGAGGACCAGAGGGGGCCCCCACCTAGCTGGGCTCCACTTGCCAGGCCACGGTCTTTTGCTCATTCATCTTTATCATTTGCTCATTTGCCCCAAACAGGGGACTTTTTCTAATTTGCAAGAAGGAGCTGTTTATGCTCAAAGCCACCCTGATTGAGATGAGCATGTGATGATGTTATTATCAGCCGAGGGCTCTGACTTTTGCCTAATGAGTGTCTATTCATCCCACCAGTGGAGAGAATGCGGAGTTGGATTGTCATTACATAGTTGAGCACAGCCTGAGATAGTGGCATGAAAAGGCCGAGGACACAGTCACAGGAGTGCAACATTTTGAAGCTAGAAGATCAGTCCTTCTAAACACTCCCATTTTGCAGAAAAGGAGCCCAAGACCCGAAAGAAATGCCTCTTCCCCTCCAAAAAGAAAAGATTTAAGCCTCATTAGTTAAGTTAATGAAGCTGGCTGGTGGCAGTTGGACTGATCCTTGGTGGCCCAATGACAGTCCCGAACATAGAAACAGGCGTTCTCCATTCCCAAGGCATATGCTCGTCACCCGGTTTGTGGCATTTGAGAATTCACTACCCAAGGACTGCTCTGGCCTCCTTCTCAGGGCTCTTCTGCTTTCAAGGTGAGGGCTGCCTAGAGTACAAGCACCTGGAGTTGGGACATTTTTCTCACCCCACTGCTCCCTGATGCCACCATTTTGGGGATCCCCTTAAATCCTTCCAGCCTGCCTCTTAATCCCGCTTGTTCATCATCATTGCTCACACTAAAGACCCCAGACTCCAGCTCTCCACCTCCCAGCCTCCTCTTCCTCACAGTCCCTTCCCCCATCCCAGCCCCCATCTCCCACCCTCAGACGTCTCCCTCCTTGCCCCTGGCTTCCCACAAGCTCTTTCCCATTGTGTTCTTCCCAGCTGAGCAACCTTCCCCTTGCTATCCCCGTCCTTCCCAGTGGCTGTTTTTCTTGTTCCCGGAGCCCTTGTCCCCACATCGTCACCCTGCCATCATCACTGAGACCATGTCAGTATCCCTGCACCCTGGGGCTCACCGTTCCTCTAAGCGTGGGTGGTGCCCACTCGGGCTCAGCACGGCTCTGCTCAGTCCCTTCCCTCCCATGCACTGGTCCCGTGACTGTGCTTTCAGACTCCAAAGTGTCCTGCTGCCCACTTGCTCCTTTCCTTCACCTCTGTCTAGCCTCTCTCTGTTCAGGAAGCATTTCTCTTCCCCTCCATGAGCTCCAGTCCCCAGCCTTTCCGTACTCCCCCAGCCCCCACCCCCCGGCTGCCAGTATCCTGACTTCCTTGCCGTGCAGCCTGGGCCTGGCGGTGTTGTCTGTGGTCTTGCTGCCCTGGGGAAGCGTGTTGCTGTGCCTGCTGCTGGCTCTGTCCTGCCCATCCCCACCTGTACAAGCCTCCCACCGGGAGCTGAGTGGTACCACGTCTCAGGTCCACTGGTCTCCTTGCCCACACAGGGCTCTGATAGCAGCTGACCCATGCTTTCCTCGTCACCTGTTTGCTTCCTACCACTTTCTCCTTGACACCTGCTCCAAACACCAACTCTCCTCCGGTGTGTTCTTGTCTCCCCGCTCTCTGCACCTGGGCCTGCTCCCTGCTCCTCTGAGGAGATGGAGCTGTCTGCCAGGAGCCCACCTTTTTGTCCAGCCACCTGCCCTTTCCTGCCACCTCCCCCATCTTCTGGCCTGCCCCTGATTCAGAGGGAGAAGGACTTCCCCAGCTAATCTTTCCCAGCCATTCTAGATCCTCCCAGAACAACTTTCCTTTTCTTCCATCCGTCTGCCCCTTCCTTGTCCTCCCTGTGCCGATTCCTTTGGGAATCATCTCTGACCTCCCTGCTCCTTCCCTACTGTCAGTGGTGAGAGGCCCACCCTCCACTGGGCATTAAACCCTTTTCACACTCACTTCCATGCACCCGATGCCCTGCAAGGGTTTCCTGGGACACCCTACGGGTCAAATCCAGAGGTCTCCGGTCCTCCTCTCAGGGCCCTCCTGGAACGCCCTGGCCCTTCTCCTCCGCATCACTCACTGGTCTTCTCCCCTGAGCTCGGACTGCTCTTTCCTGGGCTGCTGTTCTTGGAGCACACCCTGGGGGTCCTCAGCACTGCTCTGTGCCCTCTTTCTTCTTCCCTGGGAGAACACAGGTCCTCCTGACAGCCCGGTCTCCATGGGAAGCTCACTGCATCCCCTTCCTCAGGCTCCCTCTGGCCTTCCTGTAGCCTTTTTTCTTTCTTAGAGTATTTTTTATAGTAAAATATACATAATGTTTACTATCTTAACCATTTTAAGCATACGGCTCAGTGCCACTAAGTTTATTCTCATTGTTGTGTAACAATAGCTCTGACCCTCCCCTAGAACTCTTGTCATCTTGCGAAAATGAAAATTCAATAAGCAATAACTCCTCGTTCCCCCCTTGTCCCAGCCTGAGGCAATCACCATTCTACTTTCTGTCTCTACGAATTTGACAACTCCAGGTGCCTCTTGTAAGTAGAAATATACAGTATTTTTACCTTTTTGTCTCTGGCTATTTCACTTAGTGTAATGCAGTGGTTCTCAACCTTCCTAATGCCACGGCCCTTTAGTACAGTTCCTGTGGGTCACAACCCACAGTTTGAGAACTGCTGGTGTAATGTCTTCAGGATTCATGTTGGAGCAAGTATCAGAATTTCCTTCCTTTTCCAGGATGAATAATGTTTCATTGTATGTATGTACCACAGTTTGTTTATCCATTCAAATCCCAACCAGCAATATCAGTTAACATATTTTTAATGAGCTTCCCTTTGCCAGGCCATGTAAAAGGCATAGCTACACCCCAGAGGATAAAACTAATATTGTTTCTGCCTGTGTGAAGCTTGCCATCTGTGTATCACCCTCCTTATTGGCTATGAACTGTGACTCCCCTAATGTGCATCCTGTACCACGGGTACAGACCATCACTGGGTCCTTTGGTGGCCCCCAGCTCCCACTGAGCTTTGCACAGAGTTAATGCTTAGTAAAGGTGTGTAGAGTGAGTGAATGAATCCAACAAGCCTTCCTCAATCGATCGGTTTGGCAAATGCCAAACCTTCTCTTGAAGTCCTTCTCTAGAAGTTTAATCCCCCAGAGAGTATTTGTAGTAGAAGCTACCTCCAAACATAGCATGGATCACTCCAGCTTTTATTCCTGAGAGGTTCTTGTTACTCCATAAATCTTGAGCTCCCCCAATGCAAATTGCCACTGAACAAGCAGAATGATGACATGGGCATTCTTTTTATCGAGGGCCTGGTATTAAGACAGATTAACTCAGAGGGAACAGCCCTGACTGGGTATCTGCCCCATCCCTCATTCTTATTGTGATTAATGAGATGGGGCACATATTTTTCTACTCTGCTTGAAAACATATTGAGTTTATGCCTCATCCTACAATGTTAAATATTGTCTTAGAATTACATTATCTCTTCCACAGATGGATGGGCCCGGTGCCGTGTGTACTGCTGACAGTTTTCTTGAAGTGGAACTAGTATCGGTGAGGGAATCATTCAGCCATGGTTGCGGCTGGAAAGCATGCAGAAATCTCCAGTAATACGAGAATCAATAGGTATGCAGTGACTCTCAAAGCAAAGCAGTAATGCCAAGATGCGCGATGCTGCAGACCAAGAACCAGGGCAGTAAGATATAGATGTGTCTCTATGGGGGCTAGCTAAGGAGTAAGAATGCCTTCTTGAAGAAGTTGAACTCTGTAAGGGATCATGTCTTCAGAGTTGTAATTTGAGTGCCTTAATACTGAGTAGACTCAATAAATACTTCTGAAGTGAAGGAATTTATATTTTTCAAACTATTTTTGTATTTACCATTTTATGTAACCTTATGAGATATACAAAGAATGCATTATTATTCCCATTTTACAGGTGAATAAACTGAGATACAAGTTATATTATGAGTCGCTCAGGTTACCAGGTAAAGTAAGTGCCCAGCCTTTTACTCTCTAACATGAATGAACAAGCAACTGTTAGTGGAAAAATACCAAATTGTGTAAAATATTACTATCAGCGAGTTGTAATCTGGTCCATTGCATTTATATCCGGGGACTGGTCTCCCCACTTCATTCATTCATTTTTCAACAAATGTTTGTTGAATAATTAATATGCTGCAGATTGTAGACTTGATTGTGGGTGAAGGTTAGTGGCAATGGAGAAGGCATTTTTTTTTTCCCCTCAGGGAAATCAGATCTTACAGAGGATATGGATGTGAAAAGGGGTCATTACAGCCAGGTTTCCAAGAGCCAGGATAGAGGCATGCAGAAGTGTGGGAGACTTTCTTTGTTTGGGGAAGGAGGTGATATTTCCATCAGAGGGGTTACCTAGTGAGACACTAAGCCCTAAGGATCCCAGGGCAGGGGCATGCATAAAGATAGAGTCATAACAGCCTGAACCTCCCAGGAATCCCAGGCAGAATGGCTGGGCTGTGGAGTGACAGAGGGAGGACGGGAGAAGCTGCAGGGCTGGAGTCATGGAACTTTCAGTCAGTGAAATGTGTGGAGCACAGACCCAGGGCTGGGGCTGCATTTGATGCTTTTGATCCGGGGGGATAGATAAGGTTCTTGCCTTCATGGAACTTTCCTTTTCTTTAAAAAAAATGTTTAGTATATTTATCACAGCTAAATTTACAATTGCCAAGTTGTAAATTTAGGAAACAACCTAAATGCCCACCAATCCAGGCATGGTTTAAGAAACTACGATACATGTATACCATGGAGTACTATTCAGCCACTAAAACAGATGGTGACTTTACATCTTTTGTATTAACTTAACCTGGATGGAGTTGAAACACATTCTTTTTCATAAAGCACCACAAGAATGGAGAAGCAAGGATCCAATGTACTCAATTCTGATATGAGGACAATTGATGCTAGTACATGGGGGGGGGGGATGGGGGAGTGGAGAGAGGGAAGGAGAAAGGGGGTTGGGGGGTTACAGTGGGTGACACACCTCTTGAGGGCAAGATACAATTATAAGAGGGACTTTATCCAACAAGTGCAAGCAGTATAACCTGGTTCTTTGTACCCTTAATGATCCCCCAACAATAAAAAAAATGTTTATTCCAAATTTAAAAATAGCTTATAATAAAAAGTTCTATCCTTCTGTACCTCTAATCTTACTTCCCAGAGGCAATCACTCTCGTAATTTGTTTCTAGTAATTTTAGCAGTTACTATATATATATCATTAAATAATCAGCTTCTAATATTATGTCTTCATGTATCAACTAATAAGTATCTATTTGCTACAATGACAAAAATTTAGCTCAAGACACTTAGAGCTATTTTTTCTCCTACTGGCAAACTTTGCACATTTAAATAATACTTAAACTCCTGTGTCCTGTTCCCTCCTTCTTCCTCCCACTGTGTCAGATTTATGATTTATAGACTTAACCCTTACTGTTTCTTCTCTTCCTCCACTTTCCCCTCTACATCTCTACTGGGCAAAACCTCCAAAGCTTTACAGAATATACTCCCAACCCTTTTTCAGTATGTAATACAAGGCCCTCTGCGTGATTGCTAGACCCTGCCTCCATTTTTCATCTCCTGCCATTATCCACTTTAGCTATAGTCACAGTCATATCAAAGTAAACATCAATTTATGGGATCCTTTATGCTCTTGTCCTTTTTATCATTGCCTCATAGCCTTCCATCACCTGGAATGGTCTCCCCCTGAAATTCACTGGCAAATCCCATTCATTTATTTCAGCCTATATGCTATGTCAAGAAATCTTTTCTGGTAGATGCCAGAACATGCCAGATGCCTGTTATGTTCATGGCATGGTTTAGGTGTTGGGGCTATAGTAGTCCAAGACAGAAAGCCATGTGTTTGCATTCCAGTGACTTAATAAAAAGAACCACTATCATGAAATCTACTATGTGCCAGGATTATACTAAATGACTCACTTATTCCATATACTTCCCCCCTCAATTTGGAGATGAGGTCTTACTCTGTCATCCATACTGGAGTAGTGGAGTACAGTGGCATATGCATAGCTCAATGTGACCTCCAACTCCTGGGCTTAAGAGAGTCTCCCAGATCAGCCTCCGAAGTTGTATCACTATACCTGGCCAATTTTTAATTCTTTTTTTTAGTGATGGGGTCTTGCTATGTTGTCCAGGCTTGCCTTGAACTCTTGGCCTCGAGAGATCTTCTCATTTTGGCCTTTGACAGGCATGAACCACTGTGTGCCTGGCCATATATGCTATTATATGTGTAATCCTCACAACTTTATGAGCTCCAGAGAAGTGAAATATCCTTTCTTGGCTCACTCCCCATAAGAGGCTGGGTTTACATTAAAAGTCAATTTTGTCTGAATTCAAAGCCACTATTCTTAAACTATGCTCTCTGCAATCCCATTACTCCTTATTCACTTCTATTATTGCATTTCTCATAACATTTTGAAATAGTTTGCATCCGAAGTTCCCCATATGAACTGTGGGAGATAAGAAAATACTATCTGACGATATTCTCAGTTTTCTCAGGCTGGTCCAGAACTTGCACCATCCCAGATGCACAGGAGAGGTGTAATGTACCTTACACATCACAGATGCCTGGAGGTGTCTCTTGAAATCCCAGGTTGCTTCTTAAGGGTAGAGATATCTGCCCCTCATTGGGTGCTTGAAAACTTTCTCTTGAACCTGTTATTCCAATTTTTGTTATTAATACATATTCAGTCTTTGGATTGATAATGAGCTGCTTCCTCCAAAATCTGGATGCTTTCCTGCATCTCTTCTGCTATTTCCCTGTCTATATTATCATTTCTCTTTCTGGGATCTCTTGCACTAGCTTCCTAACGGAGCCAACAGCATCCTCTTGACTGCTTCTATCCTCTGCTCTAGGAGACTCACCTGTATCAATTTCTTTACTTGTGGCTGCAAAACGGGGAAGCAGCAAGAGAAGAGACCCACTGGTTCCCAAGATGTGCAGTCTTTTCTGGCCCATTGGGAGGACAGGGAGATTTCTAGCCCACCATTACTTGGCCAATCCCCAGGGGAGTCTCGGGACTAAGCCTGGTGGTGGTGACCTCACCTTTTGACACACTATAAGGAGAGAGAATTTGAGATCAGTGTCCCAAACATCATGGCGGGACTTATCACAGCTGTGAGAAAGCACTGTATCCACGCAGCATGCTGAGCCTAGAACCCTTCATGGAGTGTTCATTCTACCAAGGGGATTTAGAGAATAAGCTAGAAACCAAATACATTAATCATGGCTTGCTAGTAAAAGGAACTAAACAAAGACAGGGACAAGGAAAGGCAGAGATCACAGTGTGTATTCCTGAGGTGGTGATTATTTAGCTGAGGTCCAAAGGATGAACAGGGAATGACAATATAGAGTCAAGAAATGGGTGGCTTTTTACAGCAAGTGCGAAGGGCCTGTGGCTGGGACCGATAGATGGGCAGCGGATGTGGGGAGAAAGGTTATATGCAAAGGTCAGAGAGGTGGGCAGAGCCAGGTCATACAGGGCTTTAGCCCAAAATTTTATTCTGAGACTGGCGGGAAGCTGTTCGCAGGTTTTAGAGTGAAGTAGCATACTGGCATAACTTGCTCTGTATTTTTAAAGTTTATGTTTTTCATAGAGAATGAATTCGAAGGGAGCAGAAGAGGAAGCAGGTAGGCCAGTTAGGAGGCTGTTGGTGTCTCAGGTGAGAGATCCAGGTGGCCCGTGCCAGGGTGGTGGAAGAGAGGGGGTAAGAGGGAAAATATCCTTTAGAGGTGGAATTGACAGGGTTTGCTGTCACAGTGGACGTGGGGAGAAGGATGAAATGGGAGGTGAGGTAGAGTCACAGCCTCGGGTAATGCTTGAATAGGAAGAGGAAGCGAGGACAGAGTGACAGGGAGAAGCAGGAGGGACCTCGAGGCTGGGCACCAAGGCTGGGCTGTATCCCAGAGCAGATGGGGACCCACTGAATGGTGCCAAGCAGGTCACCCAGCTGGGTGCAGGGAGGGGCAAGGAGTCTGGGGCAGGGGGCGCGTCCAGGATGGCTTGAGGTGGCATAGAGACCCCAGGCTGCTTAGGGCCTGCAGAGACACCCCAGGGGCCAGCTCGGTTAGGATTGTGGAGGGAAGGGGGGGCCTGTCTGGCAGGAGTTAGTGAAGCCTGCTGGGCTGAGAGGAATCTGAAAGCCTTTGGTTCTCTGAATAGGGCATAATTTGAGAGTAGCTGGGCTGCTCTGGGATTCTCAGGTGGGAGGGTGATGAATTCCCTGCTAGTGGGACTCCTGCTGACAGCTCTCTGACCCTGTGGGTCCCCAGGATCTCAGAGCCCTGCAGCTCAGCTACAGGGGAGGGAGGGGGCCCAGAGGCCTGCAGCTTTACAGATTCTTGGGCATCACAGCTCCAGAAGGAGTGCGCTGTTTAAAGATGGTTGAACTATTTGGAGAGGGACAGAGAGCTGCCTGTTACAGGAGAAATTCAGTTAAACTGGTAAGTTCTTGGCAGGGGGCTTTAAACAGCAGGTAGGAGTTATACTAGATGGCCTAATAACTCCCAAGGTTGAGGCACTCCCAAGGTTCCTGCCAGCTTGGGAGGAGCTCTGTGTCGGGTCAGGCACTCCTGAGATGTCTGGAATCCCCTTCTGTGTAGAAAAGGTTTAAAAGACATTGGAACGGGGAACTGGTAGTCCAAGGACACGTTTGTGGCAACTGTAGGGTTCAGGCAGGGAATTGCTTCATGTGAATCAATAGGGGTAGGACAGCCCAGGGACCTCAGTGGCCACCTCACACATCAGAGCATTCATGTAAGTCATCATTCAGAGAAATCATCATTCTAGGAGGCCCAAACCAGCATCTCTCAACTCTGCCTATAACATAAGATGGCCAAGGGGCATTAGAGCATCCCTAAAGACAGCACAAAGAGAGGATAAGGAAATTCAAATGCAAAAGAGGGGCACATCCATTGAAAAATTATAAAGTAATTTTGGTTTAGTGTGTCAGCCAGCAGCAGCTGCCATTCACAGGGTGAAGGGACATGTATGTGGCTGCAGATATTATAATAAACCCCACATGAACACCTATAGGAATCTCCCAAACTAATGAATTCTGGTTGCCACAGCTTTGTGGCCAGCTCTCCCAGAGTCAGGCCCTCCCAAGAGGCATCTCTCCTTCACCCGATGACCTTTACTCCAGGTGAACATGCCCAGGAGAAGGCTGTCTCTCTAGTTGGGCAGAGAGGCTCTTTAAGTCTCTGATGGAGACAGTGTTCTGGGAACAATGATTTCTTTTTCTTGCATATAGTTCTTAGATCAGGCATCATTGGATTCTTTTTCCAATTCTGCATTCTTTCTGGTTTTCTTCCTATTATTCTGTTAAACAAGTTACAATGAATACCAGCTGCTTTTCCCACTAGAAAAAACCAAGGAGCATAGACTATGAGTTCTGGTGGGGTAGCAGCAGGAGGCGACCAGCGAATGAGATGGTTGTGATGAAGGGGAGATCTGGGTGGTCTTAGTGTAAACATGATGAGCCCATCAGGTGCTAATGCAGTGGGCTTTTGAGAAAATAAGAGATTTGACTTTCAAAGTTGAGCAGGATTCAGAGGGGACAGGTAAGACTGAAAGAACGTTTTGGGTGGGACATTGGGGAAACAGCCCGGCTTACAGATGCGGAAGCTGCTTCCAGTAGGAGGCAGACGGGTTGTTAAGGATGTGGAGAAATTGGACTCCTTGTAAACTGTTGATGGGGATGTAAAGTGATGCAGCCACTGTGGAAACGGTAATGGCATCGCCTCAAAAAATTAAAAGCAGAATTACCATATGGTCCTACAATTCCACTTCTGGGTTTATATCCAAGAAAACTGGAAAGCAGGGTCTGGATCTTTGCCCATGTTCCTAGTAGCATTATTCACAACAGCCCAAAGTTGAAAGCAATGCAGGCGTCCCTCATTCGATGAATGTTTAGCCAAAAGTGCTCTATACATACAATGGAATATTACTCAGCATAAATAAAGGAGGAACCTTCTGACACATATTCCAGTGTGGATAAACCTTGAGGACATGAGTCTAAGTGAAACAAGTCAATCGCAAAAGGACAAATACCAACGGATTCTGCTTATCTGAGGGCCCTGGAGCAGTCAAAGTCATGTAGACAGAGTTGAATGGTGGCTGCCTGGGAAATGGGAAATGATTGTGTTGTGGATATAGAGTTTCAGTCTGAGATGACGAAAACATTTTAGAGAGGGATGGTGGTGACAGTTGCACAACAACGTAAACGTACTTAATGCTACCGGATTGTGCACTTAAAAGTGGATAAAATGATCAATTTTATGTGTATTATTAACAATTACAATTATAAAAAGAAGCAGAGAGCCTTCCAGGCCTAAATCAGGGTGGAGAGGGATTGACTAAAGTAGCATTTCTGTGGTCTCAGGGCATAGGACAGCACCTGGAGCTTGGGACGGTTCAGGGTTTGAGGGATGCAGGGTGTGTTGAACCCAAACAAATACAGACAAGCAGCAACTTCTCAGAGGAGGAGCTGGAAAGGAAGGCTGAGCTGGCTGAGTCCTGACTTAAGGACTTTCAAAGTTGAGCAGGATTCAGAGGGGACAGATAAGACCGAAAGAATGTTTTGGGTGGGACATTGGGGAAACAGCCTGGCTTACAGCTGCGGAAGCCACTTACAGTAGGAGGCAGATGGATTGAGAGGGGCCCTGTCGGCCTGCTGGCCATTCATTCTACCTGCTGATTATAGCCTGATGTTTGGCTGGCCATGTGGATGTGCCCGCAGGCAGAGAACGCACTAATTGGTCAAAGAAGGGATTCATACCAATCATCATATGTTGTATTGAGCATTTAAGAATCCCACTCACGACTTAATAATGCTTAATGCCTTCTGTGAGGGTGGTTAACTTGAGTCCTGAGCTTGTCTAGCCCTGCAAAACTGAAAGAAGGTCTGATCTTGGGGAAAGCAATGGGAAACAGCCACCCTGCAGGGCCTGGTTGGCTTTCTTGAGAGAGATTTTCCCCCATCACTCATCAGATGTGCAGAGAAAGTACACGCAGTCCCTCTCAGATTGTTCTGGCCTCTAGCCTCAATTAACATCTGTGTGTGGACGTGCATTTCCTTTCTGAATCTTGCTACCCAAAGTGGTTTTTTCAGAGCAGCAGCAGCAGCTGGGAACTCATTAGAAATGCAGACTTCCAGCCACATCTCTGACCTACTGGATCAGAACACACGTTCTACCTGGATCCCCAGGTGATTCTTATGCCTGACAAATGCTGAGACACTCTACATAGGCCATCTCATTCAGTGTGTCCCAAGAGTGCCCAGTCATGGACAGCACTGGGGGGTGCATTGCTGAGGAGATGACCAGGCTCCCCTGATGCCTAGGCTCCCTCCTGAGAGATTCTGATAGAAATTAGTGGGAATAATAAACAGGTTAGAAATGGGATGTGAGTCATGTGTGGAGGTACTCCTATCTGTGGGCACACAGAGAAGAGGGAGACCCAAGCCCTGCTCTAAAAATATGCTTATTTCTGGGACAGCAACACATAGACCATTGTGCCCATGGCCATGTGGGGAGGCTTCTCTATAATGGAAGCTTCCAGAGGAAAAGAGAGTTGAAGTTTTTGGAATGTTTATAAGCATCCTGTAGTAAATTTGGGGTTATTCAACATTTAAATAACAATTCTGGCTTTGACCTTTTCCAACATAATGATTTCAAACTCATCTCTCACCAAAGCATCTTCAACACATCCTTGGTTTCCTCTGATACATTAAATGAAGCTTATTGTTTTAAGATGTAGCTGAGATAGAAAGGTTTAAGGAAAATAGGAGTTTCTTCCGCTATGGGGAAGGCTGTTTTAAGAGCAAATTAGATCAGTGAAAGCTTTCTGTACTCACCTGAATTCACTCGTACAATTCCTCCCTGTCTTTCCTTCTCTCATGCTTCTCAATGAAAATAAAGTCTGAAATCTGAAAGAAACGAGCCTTCTACCTTCTAGGCAACGATCTCACTGAGTCCTCATGAATCTCAGGAATTTTTTTTACATGAATGAGTCCTCCCTCTCCCCCCACCCTGCTACCCAAATTATGTAAGAATCAACGATATACAAGTGGGAATCAACATTTCTTAACATGTCTCTCTTCTTTTGTTCCAATTTATTTCTAATAGAAGGCCTTTTACAACAACACAAATAACCTTTTAGGTATGCCATTATAATATAGACTTTTGGGGCATTAGAGAGCCAGAAGGAACAAAGCTCAGGGTGGGGAGAGACATTTCAAAAGAAAGAGAGAATTAGAGAAGGAGCTTTATTTATAACGTCATTGAGAGGAAGTTTTTGAATTCAACACCTCTGATCTGTTTCTGTGATGTGTTTTTGGGATTCAACTTTGCAATCAGAAGAAGAAAGACCTGGCAGAGGCTTTAGTCACCACTCCCTTACCCAGGATTTTCGGTGGTGCCATGGGTGTATGGTGACCAGTGGAAGTGGCCACATCCCCTGACATGCTCCTGGCGTCACTTACAGGGAAAGGGAATATGTCTCAGTAGAGAGGAAAGGCCACTGCACTACCAGAGAGGGGATCCTGGCTCTTCTTCTACTCAGGCAATGATAAAAGGGGCTCCTTTAATTAATTCCTTCATGTGCTCTGGCAAGTATAAAATGTCCCTAGTCATTGACATTCTTAAAGCCCCCTAAGAGTCCCTGGTGGTCAGTGGTTGCTATTTTAAAGGAGAAAAATATTAGTTCAGAGAATCAATGAATAAAGCCATATTTGTTTAGTATCCACAATATGCTCAGCACTGTAACAGTTGCAGTGTTGTGCAAATAAAGGATAAGACATGGCCCCAAATCTGTAGGAGGCTGTTTCTACAACGCTTATGAACAGGTGTTCGATTTCAGAAATGTCTTAGTTTGGATCTCAGTTCTACTTCTTTGGGAAGTTGCTTGATTTTCCTGAACCTTAGTTTTCCTTGCTGTAAATGAAAGTACATCGATTGTTAAAAGAAAGTATGTTCAATACATATAATACTTGTAATCTGTTTAAAGAAAAAGATCAATAACTAACTAGTAGTGAAAGAATGGTCTCTTAGGGGAAATCAAAAACATCTACACAAAACAATTTGTAAAGAAAGATAGCACTGATGTTGATAGATGAAGGAAACAAAGAGCATAGTGTACCAACTTCCAAGCATTATCTGATCAGGTGGGACCCTAGAGAGTTATGTTACAGTTGAGATAGTTTTACAGAATTAAGAACCAATTGATCGAACCCTTCTGGTAGGCCTTCAAGAAAAGGGGGATTCATGAATTAGGGGCCCAGGAATACCAACTCTATCTTGTAGAGCTGTCTCTGAGCTGTACAGGTCAGACTGGAGAACAGCTAAGGTGCAAATAAGTGGGCTTGCTTTGCTCTTCTACCTCTCTGCTTGCCATCTTATCTCCCCTTACCCTTCACATTTAAACTCACTTATCTTTACAGGCACATACCACTTCCTCATCTCCTTTTCACTAATTTTACTCTCAGCTTTTTCATCTTCCCACTCTCTTCTAGGTATTTTTTAAAAATCAACTTTACAGAGATATATCTGTAATATATAAGCAATATGCAATGAATGACATCCATTTAAAGTGCACAGGTTGATGAATTTGAATAGCTGCTATACCAGGAAACCACAAACACACTCAAAAGATAGAAAATTTCCATCATCTCCAAGCCCTTCTCTCCCTTCTAAAAAAGCTCTCTTACCCATTTGCAGTCAATCCTGCTCTACTCCCCAGCCAACTACTTCCCTACTTTCTGTCATGATAGATTGGCAGATTGTTTCCATTTTCTAGAATTGTATATAAATGGAATCATGCAGTATGTGGTCTTTGTGTCTTGCTTCTTTCTCTCAGCATAGTGATTTTGAGATTCATGATGTTGTATAAATAGTTCATTTATTTTTATTGTTGGATAGTGTTTCATAGCATAGATAAACAACAATTTCTCTATTCACTCTCCTTTTGATGGGCAATTGAGTCATTTCTGGTTTGGGACTATTTATGAATAGAGCTGACTATTAATTTTAATGCACAAGGTTTTGTATGGATATGTGTTTTTATTCTTTTGGTTAAATATCCAGATGAGGAGTGGAATGGCTAGGTTGTATGGCAGACATATGTCTAATTTTTAAAGAAACATCTAAATTGTTTTCCAAAATTGGTTTACCATTTTGTTCCTTTATATCCTTCTCAGCACTTGGTATAGTTAGTCTTTCTAGTTTTAGTAATTCTAATTTTCCTGATGACTGGTGATGTGGAACATCTTTTCATGTGTTTGATAGTCATTTATCTTCTTTTGTGAGGCATCTATTAAAATCTTTTGTCCGTTTCTTGATTGGGTGGGTATAAGTTCTTTGTCAGATATGTTTAGAGCAAATGTTTTCCTCCCGCACCAAGGCTTGGCTTTTCATTTTTAAAATGGAATCTTTTGAAGAGCAAAAGCTTCAAATTTTGATAAATCATGTGATTAACATTTTGTTTTATAGTTTATGCTTTTTGTGTGCTAAGAAGACTTTGCTTACCCAAGTTTGTAATGATTTTCTCTTATGTTTTTCTGCTAGAAATTTTATAGTTTTCAATTTTATGTTTAGGTCCATGATTCGTCATTAGTTCATTTCCTGGACATTTTAACATACTCTCATGGATTGAAGACCATGCCAACATGCCAACAATGCCTAAGTATTTTTCTCTAGCCCAGTACTCCAAACTATAGACCCTCATGTCTACTTGCATATTCACTTGGGTATTTACAAATTTCCCAAAATTCCTCATCTCCAAATAGAACTCTTTACTTTCCTTTCTACCCTTGTGCCTCCCTTGTGTTCATCTGTTTTTTTTTTTTGTTGTTGTTGTTTGTTTGTTTTGGTCTTATAACACTATTTTTTTCTTCTACATAGACATCTTCCCCAAGTAATGTTGCTAGAACAAGTGGAGTATGAGATTTTTTGATTCAAGGTAAACATAATAATAAAAAAAAAAAACCAAAAAACTAGCTTATCTCTGTTATACAGAGTTGTGATATAAAAGTTATTTATAGGCTGTATGTTTCAGAAATCAGGTAGCTACACTGTAATCCTCCTGAAGAAACGTTCTTATGAAGCCTACGTTATAGACTAAACTAATTAGTCTAAAGTAATTAAAATATCTTCTGATCATAATGCTTGAGATCATGAAAGGAACGTTTAGTTTCCTCTATAAAGAGACACCAAGATTTTTTCATAATCTCCCTTGGTTTCATCCATGATGGCTTGGCAAAGAGATACGCCATACATCTTCTGATAGAATGCTTTGATATCATTCATGTCAATTTCAGAACGGGAAACCATAATCCTGATCAATTCCTTATGACGAGTTCCAACACCCTTCATGGCAGATGAAGCTTTTCCACAAAGAAAGCTGGTTTGCTGGTAGCACACTTCACGATGGCTGTGAGGCATTTCTCAATGTCCCCTTTCATCTCCATGTCCAGAGCTTTGTTCATGTCATGCTTACTGTACTTGGTATATTTCTGAAACATTCTGCAAAGATGGGGATAGCCCCTGGTGGTAAGAATGGTAGTGAACACGTTGGCATCTGTCCCCTTTCTCTTTTCTCCTGCTTCATACAAGGTGCTGGCATCCGTATCAGCCAAGTCTTCCTTTACACCAAAATCCTCACTTCGGTTACTCTTAGCAAGAGAAAGCAAAGCCTTCCGGAAATCTCCAGATGTTTCTGAGGTTATATCTTTGGCCAGATCTCTTTTCAGTTACTCTCTGTAGACTCTGTTAATTTCTCTAATTTCTTTGTTACTTCTTGATGTCAATATTTCAATCAGTGTCTTCATCAGTTCCAAGGCCCTTCATGGCAGCATGGAGTTCATCAGCATCCAACTGTGCTGGGGTTTTTAGCAGTGCTAAAGCAACTTCCTCCAGGTGACATGTAAGGGCCTTCTTCAGGACTTCATCCAGGGGTTTTTCCTTCTCCTGGAGATATGTTGCTTTGATTTTCTGATGCTGAGCATTGGTTCTCTTGGTTAATATGTCAATGATGGTCCCTTCATCTACACCTTTAACCATCAGGGCTTGGTGGATGGCATCAACATCTGCAGATGGATGGAAAGATGAATAGGGGCTAACCACCAACCCAGGACCACCTTTGGATGATTTTACAGTATTAATGCGCTGCTGTTCTTCATTTTCAATAAATCAGGCCTGCTTGAGGAATTCTGATACCACTGCCATTTTTAAAGAAGTGTCTGTGTTTCTATCGTCTTCCAGAGAACTAAACAGATTCTTCTCTGAGGGTTTCTTGTTAATGGCCCCATCCACCCAATTGGCCAGGCTACAATTACCTCCCCCTCTCTCCCACCAGTATTCCATCCCTTGTTAATCCTGCCCACTGTACCTTATATCTGCAAGTCCCTTCACTTCTGCCTGTACTTCATTCTCTTCCTTTCTCCTGGGGAAAGGTCTGGGGTCTCCGTAGTCACCCTTACCTTCAATTCACTCACAGTCCTATTCTTAAACTCTATATCAGCTTTGCTTGGCTCTGAAGGTAAAGATTAATATCCTAAATGTTCCTGATTAGTCTTCCACCTGTCTTTTACCCCCAGCTTTCCCTCCAGTTGACCCTCTCTTGTCTTTCAGGACTCAATGTTAGTTTTCCTGAGTTCCTTAAAAATTCCACACCACTTTCCCTTTGGGACCTTAATATGTTATTCCCATACTCAGAAAGGATCTTGCCACTCCTATGCTTCTTTCAGACTTGTGTGTGAATGTCCTGTCCCCTTGAGCCCCTGGCTAGGGTCAGGTCCTCTGTGGTAGAAGCTTCTGGAAGCCTGAACTCCTCCATCATTGTGGTAATGACTTGATTACAGATGTCATTATAATGTAACATTCATTTTCCTTTCTAGAGTGTGAGCTTGATGAAGATAGTGACTGTTTCTTCTTGTTTCTAGCTCATTTCCCTGAATATAGCAAAGGGATTCTTATTGAATTAAGTATGTCATAAATGAATGAATTAATGAGTAAGTGAGGGAATGAAGACAGAAGGGCAACCCTTGTAGGATGGGAAGAGGGGAGTGAGTGGGCCACAGAGTAAGGCCCTGCCAAGCTGGGGCAGTTGGAGAGGGGGGGAAGGAACTAAAATGGAATCATGTGGTTATGGGAAACATGTTTGTAGATTTTCTTTTTGAATTGAGAATCAATAAATAATTTTCTTTCCACAATCATGTAAGCAGATGACCAATTTTAGCAAGACTTACATTGCTGTCATCAAAATCAACCTGTAACCAGCTTTAGAAGCATATGGCAGAATAACTTCAGCACAAAAGATGCAGATGTAACTTTGAATTCTCTGATCACAGCAGCTTCTTGTTTAAAAGACAATTAAGTGCAGGCATCTGAAGGCATAGGCGAGAGGGGAAATTTCAATTAGAGAAAGAAATCTTTATAAGCTAACTGGAAAATAGGGAGTTTTTTTTCCCTTTCCTTTTGGGACTTTTGGAAATCCTATTCACCTGGCTGAGAAAGGGCAGTCCAAACTTGGCCGAGTGGGGCCAAGGAGACCTCGGGTCTAGAGGGTCTCGAGACTCCAGTGAGGGCCCAGGCCGTGGAAGCTGGGGCGGGGCACATGCACCCAGTCTTTCCCACTTTGCCCTGGTCAGCTTGTGGTGTGCCACGTACACTTCCCCTTAGTGTTCTGCAGCTCAGTTTCACCTGTGAATGGAATGAAGTAACTCTTCTGCTAAGCACCCCGCTGGGGATTCACTTGGGAGTGTAGGTCAGAGTCTTCCTCCTGCTCCCCACACCTGCTGTCAGGGTGAGGGGCTGGGTGGGAAAAAGCTCTTCTGCTTGCAATGGTTCTGCTCTGAGTTTTCCCAAATGGATACTATACATGGTGAGGCTTTGTATAGGATCTTCCCTCCTGGGTCCTAATGGCAGGTCCTAGCGATCTGAGCAGGTCCTAGCAGGTCTGAGCAGATTCTAGTGCTTCTGCTCTGAGTTTTCCCAAATACCATACATGGTGAGGCTTTGCATAGGATCCTCCCTCCCAGATGGTGCAGTGGTCCTTATGGGCCCCAATTCCAGCTCTGTTCATTATTGGCTGTGTGAGTGTGGGCAAGTTCAGCCTCTTCTCCTGTAAAATAGGTATGATGTCTTCTCACAGGACTATTGTTAAGGATTAAAGGGGTAATGATATGTCAAGGCCTTTGGAGTATGATTGGCATATATTTAGTGCCATAAAAGTGGTAGCTGTCATTGTCTGAAAGCAATGAGCTGGCCTACCAGTCTTCTCTGTTTACCCTCTTTGGTCAGGGATCCTGCTCCTTCAGGGCTGCCAGGAATAAAACCCATCAGGTACCCTTCCCATCATCTCCTTCAACTTCCAAATCAGCACACTACTTTCATTTTCAATTTGGAAACGTTGCTCAGACACCAAACATTTATTAAATACCTTTCCTCTATTAAGTATTGTCTTGGATTTTAGGGACACCAAAATGAAAGTATGGTGTATGCTTAGATGAAATTGAGGCTCTCGTGCAAAAAAATGGACATAAATGTACATGGCTGGTAAGTTTCCACACAACTGGGTTATTATATACAGAGAGAAGGGACTTTCAGGGACAGGGATCAAGGTTAATATCCCCAAGAAGGTTCCACCCTTACAATGCTGATAATTGTACATCTCAGAGCTTCAGGATCGGCATTAGACAACTGATATTTTTTTTCTCTTGTGTACCTAATGGATCATTATATCTCTGAACATATATTAGAATAGACTGAATAGATTCAACCAGCTTTTACTGAGGCATTGTGCTAAGAGCTTTCATATACATTAAATCATTTAACCAATTCTCTATGAGGACATACAGATTTCTTCAGAAACCAGAGTGCCAAATAGAATAATTTTTTGATGGATGGAATCCATTACCAATTTAGGCCATGAGCCCAGGTGATTGAAAAAGCATTAATCAGGCTATTGTCCTGGTGTTGCCACTCTCTCCAATTTTTAAACCTTCTGCTACTAATGGAGATATTATCTGACTCTCTTGATGATAAAAGAATTAGCTCATCCAATCGCCACATCATTATCTAGATTGCAGCTTTGCTTTTTCACCAGTTCCAGAAAATGGTTTAATTTTTAAACTAGAGAGTTGGCTGGCATTTTTTGTTTCTTTGTCCATGCCTTGTTTTACCTAAGACTTCTGGCCATATGATTTGTACTTAAACCGAGAAGTCATGTGTGCATGTGTGAGATGGATGATGAGAGAGAAAGAAACCTTTCCTCTCTCACCTGCCTTTGTTCCACTCTGAGATCACCAACGTCAGACTTAGTTTGTCCATCAACTTCTGAAATGTGAGCTCTTAAAAGATCTCACCTAGTTCAAGGCCTCACGTGAGAGATGGAGAATACAACAGGGCTTGGGAGGGGCTGCAGGGT
Source organism: Arctocebus calabarensis (assembly GCA_963573935.1). Taxonomy (NCBI): domain Eukaryota; kingdom Metazoa; phylum Chordata; class Mammalia; order Primates; family Lorisidae; genus Arctocebus; species Arctocebus calabarensis. The sequence continues at coordinate 32,913 of CAUYON010076513.1, forward strand.
TCCCCAGCCCCTCAGTGCAGTCCAGCAGCAGGGAATGAGTCAGAATAGTCATGAGCCTGTCTTCCTGGCACTAACCCCAGGCTCGTTTTAAATAACGCATCTAAATGTTAATACACACTTAAGACAACAGTGCAGCTCATACTCTTCCCAAATTGATTCATTTTGCAGTGGGCCTGATGCAATTTACTCTGTATAAAAATGTCTCTGGCAATCAGGGGAACAAAGGGGCAAAGCTGGCAAGTGACAGGGATGACAAACAAAGCAAGATGATGTGAAGACTGGGGCCAGAATTGAATTTCTTTTCAAATCAGACATTTGGGGGAATGTCAATAGCAAACAAGAAAGGCCTTCTTTGCCCACAGGACAAACTTGAGAATTCTCCGTCAGGAAGAAAAGAGGCAAATAGTCTAAGAAATGGTTTTAGTGACATATGGCAGCTCCTCGATGATTCTTGATGGTGTCAACTCAGGTGGCTGGGGTTCAAACTGTAGGATGCAGCTGGTGAAGGAGTGAGCCAAGCTTAAGCTGAATCAGTGGGTGGAGGTTGCAGATCACAAAAGAATGGGGCCCCTGACCTCTTTGCTGGTGAGATTCCATATGAAGAACATGGCTTTGGAAAATATGCTATAGCAAAAACAAAAATCATTTAGCCTGAAAAAAGTTAAGAGACATGAAAACTGTCCTCAAAGGGATGACAAACTGCCTTGTTAGGAGAAAGTAGGCTTACGTTACATAACCCCAGAGGAGAAATAGAGGATCAACCAGGAGAAGGAAAACAAGGTCATTTAATCAAGTTCATGAACTCATTCTAGGAAAAAGTGCTATATACCAATTGCTAATCATCACCAGGGTCACCTTCAAAGTACTCCTATTGGTTATCTGGTAACTGGAGTGATATTCAACAATGAGGTATGTAGCACTTTTTCTAGGATGAGTTCACGAACTTAATTATCTTGGGAACTCAAGTTATTCTAGGTGCTCAGGGAAAAGTAGTCTTGCATGAGGTCATATGCATGAGTATCAGAAACACGGTAAGCACTCAGTGCACATTGGCTATCATTGTGTACAAAGCCTTATCTTCGCAAAGATCTGAGAAGGCAGGCAGGTACTACTATTCCCATTTCGAGGATGAAACACCAGAGGCTTTGAATAACTATTCATAACCAAGTGCTAGAGGTAGTGAATAACTTTTGGAGACATTTCATAACTTTCTAAAGTTTCAAAGCCCAGGTGGCCACTAGCAAGTTCTTCCTAGGAGCTGGCACTGCCTTACAATGGGATGATCTAATCTGTTTGGAGCATCCTGTAGGGTGGAGTAGACAAGTCAAAGGCAGATGAACTTTGGAAGAAGCTCATGCACTGGGTTAGGGTGGGGAAAAAGGGTTGAATTCTATTACTTGTAAGATTTTTTTGCTTCATGATTCTGTGACTCAAATTGTGCTAGCTGAATTGTGCCTTTTACCCATAAATGGTCATGTGTGAATGTGAAGCTGGAGAGGCAGCAACAGAAGAAGTTCAAAGGTCAAGGATCACATACACATGGCAAAATACAGGAGGTAGTATTTCCATCTGAACCCTCGCTTTGCCAACCACCAAATTTCCCAGCTCACTTTCCACATACAATGAACCCACTGCCACCAGCTCCCCAAGCCCTGAAGACCATCCTAAAGTTAGACAAGGTGGCAGAGGGTTAATCAAGAAATTGGATAGGCAAAGCAAGGATTTTCAGAAATGGAAGTCATCTGGGTCTGTTGAGAGGCTGAGCCAATGGATAGAGGAGGCTCCTTGGGGAAGGCAAACAGCCCACTGAGAAGAAGGCTGGAGAGCTGCAGATGGGGGAGTGTCTCTGAGGCCTGCGGTAAATATCCAACGGCATGCCGATTAGAATTTCACATAGTCAGGGAGGAATTTAAGTAATGGGAGAGAAAAACAGAATCATGGAGGGAATGTTTAACGAACAGTTGGGGAGAAGGCAATTGGAATTCATCGTACATTGTCTGAAAAGATGAAAAACTCAATGGGAGTTAGTGTGGTTAAGCAATGATGTAAAGACAAGTGAACTAAAGGGAGGCAGGAATTGGGAAATACCACGTCAGAGTCTTGAGTGGAAGAACACAAAATATACAGGAAATAACCCAGAAAAATTGGCAGAACTAAAAGGAGCACAGAGGGGCAATCAGACAGCGTTGGCCCTCATTTTTTTCCAAGGCTAACAGAGGCCAGCATTTGCTCAGGAATGTGAGCTGGTTGGGGCCACAAATGGGGATGACACAGGCTGGACAGCCCAGCTTCTATGTCTGGGCTTGCATAGAAGGAAGTGAGTTGGTGTGTATGGAATTTTGGTCAAGAGCTTGGTATAATAGATAAATTATTTGCTTAAAACTATGTCTCAAATTTTCAAAGGGTTTTTGGTTCAATTAGGGGATTTGTTCATTTAATAAGTATTTCTTGAATGCATTCTATGAATCAAGTGCAGTGCTACGTTTTGGACAGAAAATGGCTGATAATGGTCATCCCTACTTTCAGGGAGCCTAACTGGTGAGAGCAACATGTCCAGGTAGAAATGTGGTCCAGTGCTGTGAGAACGCTAATAGGGATACAGGGCAGGTGCAGACACTGGTGCAAAGGATGGTGTGATCAGCTCTGCTCCGAGTGGGTCTGGGATGTCAGGAAAGGTTTGTGGAAGAGGAGCTAAGAGACTCCTTCTAGGAGGAGCAGGAGGCTTGTTCTTGATTGTCAGTGAGGTGGGGGAAGGCAGGAGGGCATGAAATAGCTTGTCCTACTTGGAGCAACTGCAGGGAGTTGGATCTGAATGAACTACGGGTCCAAGAAGGGGTAAGCTGAGCTCAAGAGCAGTGAGGCAGGATCAGGGGCTCTGAATGCCCAGCTAATGAGGGACTTAGATTAGATCCTGGGCTTGATAGGGATCCTCTGAAGGACATGAAGCAGAAGATTAGCAGCCTGTCAGTTCTCTCCACAAGGTCTAGTTTGCTCCAGTTGTGGGCTTCCTAACGCCCAGGAAGAGCCACCGAGGACATCATTCTCAAGGACTTCAGGGAACATTCCACAGAATTAACTATAATCAGAGAATAGCAATGAGGCTGGGGCTCGTTCCTCATACTCCTCTTGGTGAACGAAGGTTCGGGTCGAGCATCAGCGCTGAAATGAAGCAGCACAGCCCGCAGCTCCATCCTTAGTCTGCCATTATGCACCTGCCATCTGAGCTAAAGTGCCCTGCTAGGGGAGAGGACCCCAGATCCTCAGGGAACCTGGTGCCCATAGGCAAATGGTCTAGAGGAATAGCCCTCAGCCCCTGGGCTCAGCCTGCTCTCAGCAGTCCTCGCTACGCACCCACCCTTTTCTTCTTTTCTCACCACCAGGTGACTTGCCCAGTGTTAGGGACGACACCAGTAATTTGGACGCCATAGGAACCCTCACTCACTGGCTAGGCGATGTAAGATTCTCTCACATTGCACCAAACCCGCCTGTAGACCATGAAGCCTTTCAAATTTGAAATCCCAGGGCTGCAGTGGCTCTGAACTAAGGCTCTGAACCATGAGAGAATGCATTTTTGAACAAGCAAGGCGTTTAGCCGGGCGTCAGTGTGGGATACACAAACAAAGCGGGAAAGGAGAACTCCGAAGCAGGCAGGTGGTAAGAAGTGGTGGGTTATGCTGAGGCTGCTGCGAGCCTGAGCGGGAGCCAGTTGCTGAGCAGATTGTGAGATTCTCTCTCCCTGGGCTGCCAGCACTGTGGCCTAGACATTCTCCTTGCCATTCTAAGAGCTGGTGACCCCATCCCCTGATTCTATCTCTTCACTGCAGCCACATGGTGGTTTCTGAAGGTGAAGGAGACCGGCTTGGGCTGGAGCTTCAGGAGATTGGATAGCAGAGGCCAGGTTCCGGGAGGGACTCTCAGGACTTCCTGCAGTGTGGACACAGCTCTCCCCACAGCCCGCTCTCCAGAATGGGCTCCTCAGGGGGACAAAGCCTTGGGATTTTGCCCTTTATTCTTGAGAGAGGATGCCCGAGAAGGGTAAAGTCTAGGAGAACAGGTCTTCTCAAGGAGATCACAAGGATACACCTGCAGGGTCCTCTCCATGGTGACTCAGCTCTTAGGAATTTGTAAACTTAATTTCCTGGAACTTGTAAATTTCCCAGTTCTGTGAAATCCTGTAGTGCTATAGAGGCTGTAATAGCATCTCCCACTTGATTCAAACTGGCCAATGAGAAGGGTACCTACGGGTTGGAACTTTTTGACTATCAACAAAAAGGGAAAGACCAAGCCAGTAGGGGAGCATGGCCATTTGGAATTCGTCTATGCCATAAGCTCCCGGCTGGTGAATAAAGCCCTTCCTCTTATAAATGTAGTGTTTGGGTGCTCTTTCTCTGTTGGGCCTCATCTTCCTACAACATTCTGAATGGGAAGGAGAGTATGTACATCATAGAAAATATGCTGCTATCCATTTATTAAGAATAAATAATGGTTAGCAATGATAAAAAAAATAGTAATTTATTCTTATCTGCTGGTACAGAGGCCCAGGGAACAGTGGTTAGGAGCACAGCCCATGGAGCTGGGCTGGCTGGGCTCAGATCCAGTCTGCTCCCTGTGAGCTGTGTGACCCTTGGCAGGTTACCTGACGTTGCTGGGCCTCTGCTTCCACCCCAGGAAGGAGACAATTCTATTGCCCCCTCGCTGAATGTCAGTGGCTGTCATATGAAATAAGAAGATGCGTGCAGAGCACTTAGAACAATGCCTGGCACTGGGGAGCGGGCAACAGTGACTCTTCCTCTCTCTCCTTCTCCTCCTTTCTATTAATTATTAATAATATTATACAAAGTAAAGGGAGTGAAGGGAAGGAGGTGAGTTCCTTCCCCGGATGCCAGGTCCTGGCCAGACAGCAGCTTCATCCTTATGTCCACCCTATTGATAGTGGAGAGACCCAGGCCGGTGACTTGTGGCCAGTGCTGAGCAGGACACCCTAAAGGCTTCTCAGAGGAGACACTGCAGCAGGTGCTGATGGACGTGTGAAGGTCTCTGTGGGGGGCAGGGGTGAAGGGCCATCCATGAGGAACAGCCCACCTCGGCTAATCTTGCAAACTGGGGAGGGAACAATAGGCAACCTGGACTTGGACCCTGGAGCCCATGGTGCTAGGTGGAAGTGACTATGCCCATGGGCTGTCTGTGGGCACTTGGAGTCCTTGCTGGGGGGAAGATCCTGCCCCAGAGAAAGAAATAGTGAGGAGGGTGCCTGGGCCCCGGGAGGTCTTTTGAGGATTTGTAGCAGGACATTTGCTATAAGAAGTGTTGGACAGTGATTTTTGGTCATCTGGGTATATACCAAGTAAAGGAATTATAGGGTCAAATGGCAAGTCTATTTTTAGATCTTTGAGTATTCTCCAAACGTCTTTCCTAAATGGATGTATTAGTTTACATTCCCACCAGCAATGTAGAAGTGTTCCCTTTTCTCCACATCCACGCCAACATCTCTGGTTTTGGGATTTCATCATGTGGGCTAATCTTACTGGAGTTAGATGATATCTCAAGGTAGTTTT
>CAUYON010076514.1:0-58172 GCA_963573935.1 Arctocebus calabarensis
CACAAATCAGTAGCCTTTGTATACACCAATAACAGCCAAGATGAGAAGCTAATCAAGGACACAATTCCCTTCACAGTAGCTTTAAAAAAAAGGAGATACCTAGGAATATACATAACAAAAGAGGTGAAGGACCACTACAAAAAAAAAAAAAAAAAAAAAAAAAAAAAAACCAAAAAAAAACCCTTACCCCCCAAAAACAACAAAAAAAAAAAAAAAAAAAAAAAAAAAACACCTTACCCAGACTATAAACAAATAAGTTATTTAAATGCTATTGTGGTTGTTGGGTATAAGGAAAAGCTAGTCATGTCCCTATGCCCTCAGCTCACCAGAGGGACTTGGAAGAACCAAGTATCTCCTACAACTCGATCAAGAGCAGAAAAGCACTGAGCAAGATGTTCTCCATCTTTCAAGACTGGTCAACCCCAGAGAGAAGATCAACAAACCTCAGAGATGGAGGACAGCCATTCCTCTCCTGTAAACTGTTGACTTCCCTAAGACCAATGCCATAAATCCTTATTTGAATAATAAATTATTTAAAAGTGCAACAAATTTTGTTTCATGTGACTTGAAAAACAACTCTATTAATATAAAACCATCAGTTTCATTATAGTAATTCATAAACTAATATTTCGACCTCTTATCAGACATATACACAAGGTGCAGTTGGCACAATTGTTGATATGGCAAAAATAACCATGAATAAAATTGCTTCTAAAAGTTTATAAGGAGACCCTGTCTCTACTAAAAAGTAGAAAAACTACAATGTGCAAAATGTGAGAGCGTTCAGCATGCCCCTTGGGTGAGGGGCTCAAATACAACTTGAACTTTACCTTAGAATTAAAAACAATGTAACCTAAACATTTGTACCCTAATATTAATCTGAAATAAAAGAAGATAAAAAAACTAAAAAAAAAAAAAGTTTATAAGCTGTAAGATTAGATTTTTTTCAGGGCATATAAAACGATACTAAACTTGGGGCTTATTGTTATGAGTTGTTTTTTCTCTTTTCTCTGTATGTATTCTACAGACAGATAACAACTTTATGAATAAGTAAAACTTATCATTTTGTACTCTTTAAGAGAAAATTAGTAGCAATTTTTTATTATCGTTCTTTTTTCCCCCTTTATCAGTTTCTTACTCCATTAAGAGTTTTGAGGATTACTTTCTGTTAAAGCATCAAATCAAGCTAATTACTCTGAGACTGTTTAAAGTTAAAGATAAATTGAACAATTCCAAAGATAAAAAGCACACCCACATTCTCTTGAGAAACCTCTGCTGATCAGATCTGGACTGGTTCTTAGTAATAACAAACAGTGTCTTAAAATAGCAACAAAAAAGAGTACAAAATAGAGCAGGTCATTCATGGAAGAGTCTTCCTTTGAGATTGCTCTAAATTTATTTCTGAAGCTTTAGGCAAAAATAAACCTCTCTTTCTTCCTACATTTTCAGTAGCATTAATTCCACGTCCTCAGTCACAACAGGATGGTCTTATAACCATAAATTCTTTTCATTAAAAAACTCCAATTTAGAGAGGGCGTGGTGGCTCACACCTGTAATCCCAGAACTCTGGGAGGCCGAGGCAGGTAGATTCCTTGAGCTAACGAGTTCGAGACCAGCCTGAGCAAGAGCTCCAGAGTTTCAGGTTGCTGAGAGCTGTGATGCCATGGCCCTGTACTGAGGGTGACATAGTAAGACTCTGTCTCAAAACAAAAAATAATAATAATTTAAAAAACAGAAAAACTAGCAGGGCAAGGTGGCACATGACTATAGTCCCAACTATTGGGAAGGCTAAGGCAAAAGAATTGGTCAAGCACAGGAGTATGAGGGTTGCTGTGAGATATGACATCAAGGCACTCTACCAAGGGTGTCAGAGTGAGACTGTCTCAAAAAAAAAAAAAAAAAAACAATTTAACGTTAGATTGATACACACTGTGTATATAAGCTTGGATCTCAATTCTCTCTCAGAAAAGAAGTGTATCAGGCTTTTGCTAGACTCATTGGCTGTATAGTCACAAAAATTTGCTCTGTTTACCCTGTCAAGATTTATGTAAAGAGCAACAGTAGAACCTTGAAATCTGCAAGTGTACTAACCATGATAACCACTACTTAAGGCTGAGACACAGAACCATGGTAGGAAGTAATTTGTCATTTTGTTGAGTTGTTTGAATATGAAGAAATTAGTCATCTGTCACTGGACTCAAAAGGTATCGTTTGAAATGATTAAAAGTTTGTTGCTTTATTTGAAAAATGACCACAAACTAAGAGAAATTAAATAAACTGTTTGAAGAAATTAATTGTAAAGATTATATAAAGATGAAATTCTTGGATTTCATATATGTGCTTCAGGCTGGAACCAGGAACCTGAAAACTTATTTTCATATTGGTGAAGTCATAATTAAAAATCATGTTTTGGGCTCGGCACCTGTGGCTCAACCTGCTAAGGTGCCAGCCATGTACACCTGAGCTGGCGGGTTTGAATCCAGCCTGGGCCTGCCAAACAACAATGACGGCTGCAACCAAAAAATGGCTGGGCGTTGTGGCGGGCGCCTGTGATCCCAGCTACTTGGGAGGCGGAGGCAGGAGACTCGCTTGAGCCCAGGAATTGGAGGTTGCTGTGAGCTGTGATGCCACAGCTCTCTATCCAGGGTGACAGCTTGAGGCTCTGTCTCAAAAAAAATCATGTTTTGTATTCCTCATAAATGAGAAATTTTGATTACACATGTGCTTATTCTTTTTTATCTGTGTATCATAAATATGCCCCAAAAAAGCTGCCTGAGCTTTCACTGTCAACAGAATCAAATTACTTATTAAATTATGGTTTTACTTACAGATTAATATTCCTATCAAACCTTATGTGGGTTCTTTCGTTTTTAATAATGACTATTCCTGTATAAAATACTCAGTTTGTCTGTTTTTAAATTTGCATTTTTTAATACAAAATGGAACTCTGTGTGTGTGTGTGTGTGTGTGTGTGTGTGTGTGTGTCCACCCAGCGTCTCCATCAACAGTTGGTTAATCTGAGAAGTCCAACAGCCCAACAGGATCACCCGAGACTGTTCACACAGCCCAGAAGACACTCAACTGCCAAGACTAGGCAGGAAGAAAAGGGAAACACCTGTGGATGAAACTACATTCTGGACACACGCAAACACTAGATGCCAAAAAAAATAGAGGTTCAGCAGACAGAAGAAAAAATTTTTTAGGCAAAGTTTAAAACATCAGGGTATCGAGATATAAAATTGTGTGATTCATAGTGACACGCACTCTACTACTATTGCAGGAAAAATAGGCATGGACTTTACAGAGACACGAAAAACTGGCTCAAATTCTGACTCTCTAATTTTTACATTGCACCTAATTTTTGAATTAGTACAATAAGAAAGTCAAATGACTACCTTTTTAAATGGATTCTTTTTTCCTTCTATGTGACATCTCACTTGTGGCACAGAAGAAAATAAAGTGAAAACAGATCTAAAATCTTGTGCTTGTGTATCTTTACAAAATGCCTATCCATTAATCCTGAGTAAATGGGACCTACATTCTTTAAATCTATTGAGCAAGGGACTTTTTCTACTGGAACAAGTAAATTTAAATTAATATAAGGTTATCCATTCCCTCAAATGCCTTTCCCATTTTACACATGGATCTGGTAATTTTCCTTGCTTGACATAGTATCAGTACTAATTTCCTCTCCAAAATTACTTTAGAAAGCTATGAAAAAAGTGTTAAAATTGGATTGTAATGAACATATTTAACTTAAGCTTTAATTTACTATCCCTGTCTCAATGATAAAATACATAGCACAAACATGGTACTTGATACATGGCTGTAGCTATTAACTAAATAAAATGCTAACATAAAAATCTGTCTTTAATTTTAAAAACTCAAAACTGAACCTCTGTTATTCTGCTCATTTTTTAAAAGTTCTATTGCTTTGTTTCCCCAAAGGAAACATAATTACAAAGTGTTGTTTTAAACATGAATGCGCTTCAACCATTTAAAAATAATGCGCTTTTTGGCAAGTACACCACATAAATCATCTTTAGTTACTGTCTTAGTTTGGGCTGCCATAACAAAGTACCAAAGACTGGTGGCTTATAAACAACATAAATTTATTTCTCACAGTTCTGGTGGCTAAGCGTAAGTTTTGGGGGCCAGCCTGGGCTGTGAGACATTGCTTCTGGGTATTACAGACTGCCATCTTGTTTCCTCATACAGTAGAAAGAAAACTTAGCTATTCTCTGGATTCTCTTATAAGGGCACTAATTCCATCTATGAGAGTTCCATCCTCCTGACTTAATTTTATCTTTCAAAGGAGCCACCTCCTAACATCACCTTGGAGGTTAAGATTTCAACACATAAATTAAATATTTGCCCATAGACTCTTCTAGCTTAAGCCTCATTTCTTTGGTTCCCTTCACAACAAGACATCTCAGTAAAATTATCTCTATCAATTTCCCTAATTTCTAACCTCCAGCCCATCCTGGAGAAGCTAGTGTCCCCACTTCTCAACAGATGCCAGTCTTACTATATAGCACCAAACCCAGGGGTCATTTCTCGCTCCTCAGTTTTATCTCAGCAGAATTCAACAGACCTATGACTCCTTTATTTTTTTATTTTGTATTATCATAAGGGTACATACAATTAGGCTACACTGTTTGCATTTACAATGTAAAGTCCAAATTGTAGCTGAGCCTTTCACCCAGAAGAGGTATCCTACACCTCTACTTTATACCTGATAGGTGGGAGCTTATTGAACCCTCTTATGTCCCATTCCCTTCTTAAATTTAATTGTGTTTTTCTCTCATGGAGGGTGTAGTTGTTCATCTACTAGTTTCAAATTAGTATTGAGTACATGGGATGCTTGCTTTTCCATTCTTGAGATACTTTACTAAGAATGTTTCTTAATTGTATCCAAGTAAATACAAAAGATATAAAGTCTCCATCTTTTTTATGAATAGTATTCCATGGTATACATATACCACAGTTTATTAATCCATTCATGGGTTGATGGGCACTTGGGTGGTTTCCACATCTCTGCAATTATGAATTGGGCTACTATAAACATTGAACTGCAAATATCCTTATGATAAAATGATTTTTTTTTCCTTCTGGGTAGACATTTAATAATGGATTGCAGGATCAAATGAGAGGTCTACTTTTAGTTCTTTGAGAGTTAGGGTTTTTTTTTTTTTTTTTTTTTTATATACAGAGTGTCAGTTTGTCACCCACAGTAGAGTGCCATGGTATCACAGCAACCTCCAGCTCTTGAGCTTAGGAGATTATCTAGCCTCAGCCTCCCAAGTAGCTGAGACTACAGGTGCCCACCACAACACTCAGCTGTTTTTTTGTTGTAGTTTGGCCAGGGCTGGGTTCGAATCTACCCTCAGTATATGGGGCCGGCACCCTACTCACTGAGCCACAGGCACCACGCAAGAGTTGGGGTTATTTTTTAAGCTCTGCTTTGGATTTTTATGATGCCACTCTTACCTTTTTTTCTCCTGCATCTTAAGGGGTCCCTTTTTTAATATCCGCATTCCTTCCTGGAAAGATAAACCTTTTCCCCTTAAGAACACTTCATGGATCTAACCCACTTTGAATTGTTGGGAATTACTCAGAAATCATTGCTGAATCCCCTCCCCTGCTGTCCCTAGTTTAATTCATTAGTGTCCATGAATTTAATGCCATCGTTGTGTGATGGGTCTCACAGCCATGTCCTCACATCACGTATTTGTTTCCTCTGAGGCACAGATTTGCAATCCCAAAAGCCCACCTGACATCTCCACACAGAACTCTAATTCACAGCCCTCACAAACTTAGTATGATGTGACCTCTCTCATCAGTAGTTTTAAGGTCATATATGCCAAACAGTAGTTCCATTAAAAACAGAAACCTACTTCTTTCTCACATTAGTGAAGTGTGGAGACAAGAATACCCTTAATACCCTTTAGGCTGATGCTCAAGCACACTTAACAGATAACTTCCATCTCACAGCTCAGAATGGCTGCTCCAGCTGCAACCACTCGACCCATAGTGCAGCAAATAGAAGGTAATAAAAGAAAGATAAACCTTTTCCCCTTAAGAACACTTAACAGGAAGTTTCATGGATCACCTCCACATATCATTGTCCAAAATATAGTAACCTGGCCAGACCTAACTACAAGAAAAAGGAAAAAAAAAATGGAAAATCTCTATTTTGGATGACCATGGACAAAGGTAAGATTAGAGCCTTCTATTGCTGGGGTTACTATTTTGGAGAAAATAACAGTATTTGAGAAACTGTTAGCAGTTATACTACACTTCCCAGATGTTTCCCTTCTAATCTTCCCCAAAAGAGTAACTACCACAACCATCTGCACCTGTTACCTCAAGCCAGGCCCTCCACAATATGTCCAGTCTTTCTACAAGCAAAGCTAATTCTATTATCAAAATATACTGTGAATCCCCACATTTGGACCTCCATTTTATGGCCACTACCTTAATTTCCGGTCTGAATCCTAGCATGGCTGAATGGACACTGTAATATCCTACATGGCCTTTCTGCTTCTATTTTTGCCCCTTCCAGTATCACCTCAGCAAAAATAATCTGAAAATTGCCCTTTCCTCTTTACGACACTCCCGTTGTGCCTTCCCTGGGACCCAGGCCCTGTATGTCCCAGCCCCTGATGGTCCTCTAATCACCTTGTTTACTCTTCCTCATGACCACATGTGCTCTACCATACTGCTCTTCTTGAACATCTTGTCACACACACCCCCAATTTGATAGCAGGCCCTGGGCACACACTACTTTTCTCTACCAGGAATGTTCTGACATTGATTCATAGATTACATTCTTTTCATTCCTTTTTTTTTTTTTTTTTTTGTGATTTTGGCTGGGCCAGGCTTGAACCCACCACCCCCAGGTATATGGGGCTGGCGCCCTACACCTTGAGCCACAGGCACCTCCCCAATGATCCACTGTTTTTGAAAAAAGAAATATATAGCCTGCTGTATTCAATAGAGGCTTCCAAAAAACAGTAGAATATACAGAAATGCATAGAAATTTATTTTGAGGCATTGACTCAAGCAAATATGGAGGCCAATGAATTCCATGACCTACTATCTGCAAGCTGGAGACCCAAGCTGGAAAGCTAGTGGTCTAGCTGCAGTCCACTAGACCACTAGCTAGACCACTAGCTTCAGGTCCAAACCTGAAGGCCTAAAAACCACAGAAGCCAATGACGCAAGTTTCACATTGAATCTAAGGGCCTAAAACCAGGAGCACCAATGGCCAAGGCTAAGAGCAGATGGATGTCTCAACTCAAGTGAAGAACAACTTTACTCTTCCTCTGCCTTTGGCCCTTAATAGATTAGATGATGCCCACCTGCATTGATGAAGGTGATCTTTGCTCTGTTTCCCTATTCAAATGTTAATCTTTTCTGAAAATATTCTGATGGGTACACTCAGAAATTAGATTTTATCAATTATCTGAGCATCCCTTAGTCCATTCCATTTGATGTAATTTAATACATCAAATTAACCATCACAGCTACCATACTGTATGTGGAAGAGGACCTTGACCACCAGGCTCTTCACAGCTATCCATGTTACTCACCTCTCCCTGGAACTTGTCTGTTCATGAATCAGATGACCCCATTGGGTTGAGAAAAACCAAAAGCAAGCATCTTAAGAAAGTCAAGTTCTAGCTTCAGCCTGACAAGCAACAAGTCTTATTTGAAACCTCATGCCTTAATTGCCAAGTTGACCATCCACAGTGATCTTCCAAAGAATAAGGACTGAACAAGGGGACAGATCTATAAGTTATCCTTCAGCAGCAATGAAACAGAAGCAGCTCAGAGGCAGACAAGGAGTTAAGAGAGAGTAAATAGAAAATGAAGGGCAATACACAACCAAAATCAAAGCTGGGAACATGGTCAGCAACACATAAAGAGTGGGCTAGAGATAGCAGGCTTTTCAGTAATAAAGTAAATCTACAGTTTCGCCAGAATCCATGGGCACCTTAACATATAGACATCAAAATTATTAACACTAAAATAACTCACACACACATACATGTATATATGTATGCATAATACATATAACAAACATTTTTATATATTTGTGACATTTTCAAAGGATACAATCTTCTATAAATTTATCAACTGTTTAATAATGATTACCTAGCATATATATATATGCCATATCCTATTTTTACACTTTTCCTATGAATAACTTTATTTCAATAAATCTTATGACACAGATAAAATGTACAAATTCCATAAAAGACGTAATACCAAAACCATCAAACTATTTAGTAAGTACATACACATTTAGAAATGTTATGTCTTCTTGACCCTTTTATAAATATGAAATAAACTATATGACTGTCCTATATAATTTTCCCCTGAGAAAGAAATAAAATAACAGAAATAATTTAAAACATTCGCCCAAAGAAATTGGTCTTGGATGGCTGCACTAGTAAGTTCTATTAAACATCTGGCTAAGAAATAATATCAATCCTACACAAACTCAAAAAATAGACGAGGAAACATTTCCCAATTCAAACCTGAGGTGAGCATTATTTTGACACAAAAACCAGAAAACAGCCGGGCGTGGTGGCTCATGCCTGTAATCCCAGCAATGGAAGGCTGAGGCAGGTGGATTGCCTGAGCTCACAGGTTCAAGACCAGCCTGAGCCACAGCAAGACTCCTACTCTAAAAAAAAAAAAAAAAAAAAACCAGAAAACATATTTCTAGAGAACACTATCCCTCATAAACATGTGTATAAAAATATTTAGAAAATACGAGCAAATATAATGCTGCATCGCTAATGATACATCATGACCAGGTGGGGTTTATTCATGGAATATAAAGATAAATTCTCAGTCAATGAAATTCAGAAGAAAAGACTAACATTAATTTAAAAATTAAAAATTAGCATTAACAGAAAACAGAACACTCATATGATCTTTAATATATATGCCCAAAAAGAATGTTAACAAAACACATATTCATGATCTTAACTCAGCACATTAGAAAAAGGAAATGTCCTTAATTTGACAAAGGGCATCTACCAAAACACCTTCAGTCAACATCACACTTAAATGAAAGATCTAGAACATTACAAAAATGCGCACTCACCACTTTTCCTTAACACTGTAGAGATGAAAGCCGCGTTGTGAGAATAAGATGGAGTCTGTCAGGCTAAGACAGACATGACACAGCTGGCCTGGTCATTTTAGGTTCTCCTGACTTTCACCTCCTGTCGTCATTCTTATTATTTTGTAAATTTAACTCCCAACCTAAAGAAGCCCACTTTGAATAGTTTAGGAAGACTGATTTAGAAAACTGACTTTTGAGTTGGAAATGTTGTAATGGGGCACTGCTGATTGTTATTTAAAATAAGGGTTAAGATGGATTTTGCTTTAGGAGGATTGATTTAGGAAATTAACTTCTGAATTGGAAGTGTAATAGACAGTCACTGAGTTGTACTGACTATTATTTAAAATAAAAGTGAATGTAGTCTTTGCTTTGAACCTTTATGTATAAAACTGTGATTTTGGAAATGGAAGAACAGAACAGTCTTGGAGAGGCTACCTGCATTGTACTCAGAATCGCTGGTGTTCCGACAAACTTTGGTGGATCTATCTTGGTCTCTGCATATTGGCTGACAGTAGCAGGCAGCCAGACCCTCTTTGTCCAGTAAAAGAAATACTAGAAAATACAATTTAAAAAAAAAGAAAAAGAGGCTATTTCTGATGGCCTACAACCCTCCTATAATCCTAAGCACTTTGGGAGGAAGAGGCATGAGGACTGCTTGAAACCAGAACTTTGATACCAGCCAGGGCAACAAAGGGAGACCCAGTCTACAAAAAATGGAAAAAATGTCTGGGAGTGACCTGTAGTCTGTACTTAGGAGGCTAAGGCAGAAAGATTGCTTGAGCCAGGAGTTTGAGGCTGCTGTGAGCTATGATCACTGCACTCCAGCCTGGAATCTGTCTTTAAAAGAAAAAAAATAAGTTAAAGGTGGTATAAACACAAGTAAGTGTGTGTATACAGGACAGCCATAAAGTTCGACTTTATGGTCACCCTGTATATAACACTAGAAGATATATCCATGTATTATTTGTGTAATTAAAATAACTAGTTAAAAATAAATAAAATACTACCCCCAAAAAACAAGGGCTCTAGGGAACCAGACAGATATGATTACTTTTATAAAGAAATCTACTGTATAAATCATCAGCGGCAGCAAACAAACAAAAAAAAAAGTGCTGACACCCTCTTTTTTTTTTTTTTTTTTTTTTTTGAGACAGAGTTTCACTTTATTGCCCTCAGTAGAGTGCCATGGCATCACACAGCTCACAGCAACCTCCAACGCCTGGGCTTAGGCGAGTCTCTTGCCTCAGCCTCCCGAGTAGCTGGGACCACAGGTGCCCGCACAACAACCAGCTATTATTTTGTTGCAGTTTGGCCGGGGCTGGGTTTGAACCCGCCACCCTCGGTATATGGGGCCGGCGCCCTACCCACTGAGCCACAGGCGCCGCCCAAGATGCTGTTCTAGTACACACTTCAACAACCCAGATTTTCCATTAGCTACAAACGAATTTGCTAGTTACATAATAACTTTTACAAGACCAATCAAGATGCTGTAAGATATGTTAAGCACAGCCTTAATCAGAATAGTTCCTTTCCTAGGTATTAATTTAGGGTTGACCCTTCACCACTCTATCCTAAAGACTTCAGAAGGTGGGCCTGGGGGCATCCTTAAATGTGGGGTCTGGTGTCTGAATGCCTGAAGTCAAATTTAAAATCAGCAGCAAATCAACAAAGTGTCAAGGTTCCCAACAACCCTACAACAGCAAAATGGAGACTAGCAATGTCCGCAAAACAACAAAGATCACCGGATTACTTTGGGGAAAAGATACTTAACACGTAGCAGGCGCAAAGTATATGCTCTTCTGGTTTGTTTGCACAGAGATTAGTTTGACTGGCATTCGAGAGAGGGGACGGGACAACACGCAGAAGTGAAGGCATCTCAGACAGGCTACGGAGGACCCAAGGCCTTGGTGCAGGGGACAAAAGGCCACAGTCTCTGGGAAGGGCCACCTCCACAATGCACGTGCTGTCAAGGGTTGGGACGTGTGGGTTCAATATGCCAATGCTCATCAATATTGTCTACAACCGGACAGGCCGAGCGACCTGCCTCGCACCTGCGCCCAATCATACATGACCGCTGACAGAGGCCTGAGGCAGGGCTCTCGGGGACCCGCGGGGCTCTGTTCTCCCTGCGAGTCACAGCTGTGCAAGGTCCACAGGCTTGGCTGGGAGGGTGAGGGACCCGGGACAGAAAACTCCCTCCAGCGTCCTGTCCACGTTCCCCAGGACGCTGGGGGCCCGGCAGAGCCTCAGCCTCTACGGACTTCACCCTCGAGTCAGCCAAACTCCCCAAAAAGGCCCTCCGCAGCATCCCCGACCACCTGCCGCGCTAGCCACGAGGTTCCCGCCTCCGCCCTGGTGCTCACCTGCGCCAGGGGACAGCCCAGGGCAATGTTCCGGGCGTCGGGAGGGACTACGGGCAGGCAAGGGCCCGGCGCGTGCAACAAGCGAACCGCAGCGACCCCAGCCGGCAGGGCGTGAAGAAAAGAGCGGGAATCGAGCTAGGCCCCAGATCCCGCGAGAGCTGACCTCGGCCCGATCCCGCGAGAGTTGGCGTCTGTCTCGTCTGGCGGCTGCTGAGCCGCCCCAACCTCTCAGCGCATGGTGTTCCTCTGACCTGGTTTTATACCAGTGTTTATTTTCAAAAACGTACACACACAAATTAGGTCTTTGTAAATACAGTATTGAAAAATGAACCTTGGTACACCTGCATCTGTCTACATGTAAATGAGATATTTTAGATAAATAAATACTGGTGTAGCTACTGTTTTCAAAAATGCAGCATTTTCGACATCGGCGCTGTTCTGTTTCATGTCAAGCCCATCTGTTGCAATTATCCAAATGTCTATTTTTATTATTCAATTTCCCAATAACATGTGTCTGCCTTCCTAGTCCCATTAACTCTATTCTTTTATGCGCTTCCTATAGAACAATCAGCTCTATTCACTATTTTCCATTGCTGAACAATATTTTAGGAAAGGAAAGTGTGGATGGATAAAGGGCAAATATGATATACTTGCGGTTGTTATGGGGCTGGATACACAACTACTATTCAACCCTTCAAATAAAATTTGCCCAGGCAGAATCCTCTTTTCCTAAATTTGTATGTTGTAGTAGGAGTAATAGGAATATCGAAAGTAATCGTATTTACCAATGCATCTAATTTGGTTAAATTATGTTGTACCATATAACGTCTGAAAATTAAAACTCAAGTAGAAAGTCTAAAAGGAAGACTGTTGGCAGCTGTCACCAATTTCTTGTCTAGATAGAGCTCATGCATGGAACAGAGTTCTCACTACAGATGGACAAGCCGCATGCAGGCTAACCCAGGGTATTTCTTGTTTTCAGAGTATGAGACAAACCTGTCATATTACCACCAGCAACTATGCCTACCTAATGATCTCAAGCTCATTATTGGTTTTAGAATATGATGCTGAGATATTTCATAACTGGAACTAACTTTTGAGAAAGTTAGTTCTTTTGACTAATAAGAAATTAGTCAAAACTAATTTCGAATCTAGTACTACATGTTTGCTGTTGGGCTCCAAACTCAGAGCATTCTCATTGATCTTCCCTACAAGATGTGTCAGAAAAAAACTAAGAATCTAATGACCACGTTTAAATAATTTCATTAAAGAACTGTTCCTCTCACTACTGAGTGTATATACAAAGTAAATGAAATCAGTATGTCTCTTGTGTTTATTGCAGCATTATTCACAATAACCAAAATACAGAGCCCACCTAAATGTCCAATGACAGATGAATGGATAAATAAATGTTTTATATATTGTATAGAATTTTCTATATTGTATAGAATTCATGCTGGAATACTATTCAGCCATGGAGGAGAAGGGAATCTTGTCTGTTTCGACAACGTGGATAAACCTGGAGGACGTTATGGTAAGTGAAATAAGCTAGGCACAGAAAGATTATTATCACATGTGGACTCTAAAAGAGTTGATCTTACAGAAGTAGAGAATAGAAGGGTAGTTACCAGGCACCAGGAAGGTTGATGAGAGGAGGAATTAGGGAGATGTTGTCAAAGGATACAAAATTTCACTAATGTCAAAATATCAGCATATAATGTGACTATAGTTAACAACATAGTATTCTTTTTGTTTTGCAGTTTTGGGCCGGGGTTGGGTTTGAACTCACCACCTCTGGCATATGGGGCCAGTGCCTTACTCCTTTGAGCCACAGGTGCCACCCGACAACATAATATTCTTTAAAAATGCTAAGAGAGTAGATGATAGGTGTACTCACCATGAAAATGGTTACTATGTAAGGTAATGTAGTATCAAATAGCTAGATTTAATCATTCTATAATGTGTATATATACTTACAAACATCATCATGTTGTACATAGTATGTACAATACATGATACATACTATTTTATCTGTCAGTTTAAAAAATAAGATTTAGCCAGGCGTTATGGCAGGCACCTATAGTGCTAATTGGGAGGCTGAGGCAAGATAATCACTTAAGCCCAAGAATTTAAAGTTGCTGTGACCTGTGACGCCACACCACTTTCCCAAGGGTGAGATAGTGAGACTCTGTCTAAATAAATAAGTAAATAAATAAGATAAAGAAAAACATAAACATTCCTGAAAACAAATAAAATAAGAATTTGCATTTATTTGTCCTTACATGTTTAACTTAGTTCTAAAGTCAAAAAGTTTACGTGCAACAGTGTAATGTTATTGAAAACCAGATTCGGCCTCTACTTCAAGTCAGATACTAACTAGTGGCTTTCCACTGAGGGAAGAGATTTGACATCTCCTCATTGAAAATGTGTTTATGGGCTCAGCGCCTGTGGCTCAAACAGCTAAGGTGCTAGCCACGTACACCTGAGCTGGCAGGTTCGAATCCAGCCCGGGCCCGCCAAACAACAATGACGGCTGCAACCAAAAAATGGCCGTGCGTTGTGGTGGGCATCTGTAGTCCCAGCTACTTGGGAGGCAGAGGCAGGAGACTCGCTTGAGCCCAGAAGTTGGAGGTTGCTGTGAGCTGTAATGCCACACAGCACTCTATCCAGGGTGATGGCTTGAGGCTCTGTCTCAAAAAAAAAAAAAAAAAAGAAAGAAAGAAAATGTATTTATGGACCATCTACTATCTGATTATGCTTCAGGCAGGATCCTAGGCTTCCCTGGTTTTCAGTGTCCATCTGAGTAAAATGTGAGAGTTTTACTCAATTACAAAAATATCATATAGTTTTATCATACACTATAAGATCTTGAGTCAAGGTACGACTCATCCACGGCAAGTGTGACATTAATAAGTACTGGCCTATGCATTGATGGCAGGTACAGCAGGTGAACACGTGTTTTTTTGTGTTCCTTAAGCCAAGTTAACATTCTTTAGACTAGAGCATAAAAGCAACTAAGCTGCCTGGTATTTTTCTAACACACCAAAAATAGTTTCATTTTCCCCAGGAGCAGAGAATGTGGTTTTAAGACCTCTTAGCAATCGTTAAAAATATTTAGCAACTTGCATTCAAAGTTCACTGAAGAGATGTTATAATGTCCCTCTTTGGGGCAAGCTACCCTCAAGCAAAGATCAGGATGTTTTTTCCCTCAGTACAGAAATACTTTCACAGGAGGAAACTTCTCTCAAAATAAATTGAAGAGTTTGCCACTGGATCATATCAGGGCTAAGGAAACTACAAGAAGGATATATATAACTAATACCATGTGGGTTTTCTGGGGGACAAACATATTTCCTCCCAAAGCCTGTTGATAGACTATCCCTTCAGACAATATCTTGGTTTAGTCACCAAAGACGCTCTGATAAGCCAAAGAAATCTTGAAACATAATTCCATGAAACATAATTCCAAAAACAATTGTTTCCTGAATTTTGGCCTTCTCCTCATCTTTTCTCTTACAACAAAGCAACTCAGAAAAGGAAGTGCAAATGCTAGATTATAAAATATAAACATTTTCCTCATAAGCACTAATACGTCTCCTACAAATATATTTTGATGTCACTTCTTTAATTATTTGCATAATTCATAGGGGAAGAAGTACGAAAATCATGTTCTTCAGGTTAGCCATTAGTAAATACATTTTCAAAGCAAAATACAAATTCCTCCAAATTGCATGTTGATATAGAAATAGCACAGAGAACACAGCCCCCTCTGGGAAAGTCATGATAAAGGTATTTGGAACAAAGACTTTCTAAACCCCCTGCCAAGAGGAATAACAATAGGCAACTAAATAAGGTAATAACAAGATAAACTTCTTCAAAATTTGTTGGGTATTTTTATACATCTTGTTGCATACCACTATAGTTCATCCCTATGCATTGGGTATTGGGAAGTATGAATATACAGCAGTGCATATTTTTTTTTAATTGAATCATAGCTGTGTACATTAGTTCAACCATGGGGTACAGTGTGGGGGCTTCACATGCAATCTGAGATATTTTATCAACCTAATTGATAGTAAACGAGAAAATATCATGAATGGTATGTCAAGCAGTGCATATTTTTATTCATTTTACAGTTGAACATTTGGGTTGTTTCTAGATTGGGCTATTCAGGTAATGTGCCTTTAAAAGAGTGCGTGTGTGTGTGTGTGTGTGTGTGTGTGTGTTTGAGTATTCATAGTCTTTTGCAAGTATGGCTTACTTTAAAAATTAACATTTCAAATTTTACCAATAATTTTGAGGTTGAGTTGATTAAATCTATAAATCTTTTACTAAATTTTGGAAAATACCATTTTACAATATCAAATCTTCCAATCTCTTGCCATGGCATATCCAATCATTTATCTGGTATTCTGTAATTGCCTTTTACAAATATTTTATAATATTTTTTGATGTCATATGTACACTATAGTAAATTTATTCTAGTACTTGCTGTGCTTTAATTTTATTATCAGTGATATTATAAATGTTCACTTACTAACTGATCATTATTGATATATAAATACAGTTTTGGGTTTTCTGGGTTTTTTTTTTTTTGAGACAGAGCCTCAAGCCATCACCCTGGGTAGAGTGCTGTAGCATCACAGCTCACAGCAACCTCCAACTCCTGGGCTCAAGCGAGTCTCCTGCCTCCGCCTCCCAAGTAGCTGGGACTACAGGCACCCGCCATAACGGCCGGCCATTTTTTGGTTGCAGCCATCATTGTTGTTTGATGGGCCCGGGCTGGATTTGAACCCGCCAGCTCAGGTGTACGTGGCTGGTGTCTTAGCCCATTGAGCCACAGGCACCGAGCCTATAAATACAGTTTTTAAAAATTGATTGATATTTTCTCCAGGAACAAATTCACTCAAAAATTCTAATAATCTATCCATAGATTAGTTTGAATTTTCACATCATCTGTGAATAAGGACAATTTTGCTTCTTTTCAATTTTATGCCTTTTATTTCTTTCTCTTGAGTTATTGCACTAGCTAAGCCCATCCAGTACAATATTGAATACAAATGATAACACAAGAATCTTTTTGTGCTAAACTTCCAATCTTAGAAGGCAGTTTTTAATATAGCCCCATAAATTACGTTTGCTGCAAAGTTTTTATATACACATGTATCAAATTAAGAAAATTTATTTTGGCAACACCCATAGCTCAGTCGGCAGGGCACCGGCCACATATACCTAGGGTGACAAGTTTGAACCCGGACTTGCTAAGCAACCACGACAAATGCAACCAAAAAAAAAAAAAAATAGCTGGGCATTGTGGCAGGCACCTGTAGTCCCAGCTACTTGGAAGGCTGAGGCAAGAGAATCACTTAAGCCCAAGAGTTTGAGTTTGCTGTGAGCTGTGATGCCACAGCACTCTACCCAGGGCAACAGCATAAGACTCTGTCTCAAAAAATAAATAAATACTGTTTAAAAAAATAAAAGAAAATATATTTCATTTCAAAAATGTTCCTAGGTTTTGTAATCATCACATTTTATCAAGCATGTGTTATTCATGTGCTCAGATAATCTTAATTTTTTTCAGATCATAATCTACAAATGGAAATAATTAAACTGATTTTCAAATGTTACAAACCTGTTTCAGGTTTTATTTTTTTTCATTTTGCACAAGGCCTTTATTGGATAAGTTACTATTCATATAATCTACTTTTCCTGCATAAGTTTGGTAAGTTGTGTTTGTATGGGAAAGTGTCCATTATGCTTAATTGTTCAATAATAATGCCTTCTTAGCTACTTTTTAAAATGAGTGGTATTGATTGTTATAATCATTATTAGTTTGTTGATCTTTAGCAATTCATTTTACCTTATCTTCTCTTGAACTATGGTACCAAAGATTTATCAATTTTATTATTCTAATTAAAGAATCAACTATTGGTATTGTTCATTCTCTCTGTTTGAGTTGGTTTTTATTAATTTCTGCTCATTAATTTTTCCCCTTGATTTCTTTTTTTGATGGGATCAATTTGATGCTCTATGTTTAGTTTTGTTTTGCTTAATTTTGTTTTGAATTAGGATCTCACTCTGTTGCCCAGGTTACCCTGGGCTCAAGTGATACTCCTGGCTCAACTTCCTAAACAGGTGCATACCAACATGCCTGGCTAATATTTTTTTTTTTTTTTTAAGAGATGGGGTTTTGCTGCTGCCCAGGCTGATCTTGAACTCTTGAGCTCAAGCAGTCCCTCCCAAAGAAGGATTATAGACATGAGACACTATGCCTGGCCTGATGCTATATGTTTAACTTGGTGTGATATATACTAAAATTTTTACCCAGAAAATCTCTCCTCTTATGGCAGCTTTTCTTCTCTCCTCACTCATACTAGACTAGATAATTGATCTAGGACATAAAAGGAACCTTTTATCTTTGCTTGACTATGAACCAGTTTACCTTTCTCTGAAAGGTAATTTATTTGTATATTTTTTAATCCAATACTCTATACATTTTTTTTTTGGCATAAGGGAGTTGATTTTTAGTTTATCTGGTGCTTTCTAAGCATTCAAAGAAGAGAGAAATAGTTCCCATTATTCTACATCCTAACCAATAGTAGACTTCCACTGTGACAAGTTTAATGTAAAATTTGCTTTCCACTTTTTGCTGAAGATGCAACCTTGATCATGACATTCTGATAAGTCTGCAATTCTGTTCTTTCATTTGTTTAGAAAAGTGAGAAGATAAGTGAGAATAATTAGTCTCATTCTCTGTGATTAACTGAAGATAAATGTGTCTCAGGACACTGTGGAACTGCCTCACATTATATAAAAATGAGTAATTACCTTCAGTGATTGATAATATTTTTGCAATAAATGACACATTGCTGTGCACTCCGTCAATTCTAAGGGCTTCAGCAATGCAACCTTGACAAAGAACCTTGTGTTCTTTTCCAACCACACTTTGTAAAATCATTGGGCTTGGATAGACTTTGAGAGATCATCTTCTCAGACTTCTACTTTCAAAAATTCTAAAATTCTGTTCCTTCTCCTATCTATCTCTGGGGATAGAATTTTTTTCACTGCCCCTAAGGAATTTATTCCACTTTCTTAGCCTAGTGGCAAATTTTTTCTTAATTACATGTTCTTTAAAATCTCTCATTTCATGTCTTAAAATGGAATTTTTCCTTATAAGTCTATACTCTGTTCAATTTCAGTTGCCTATCCTAAATTATATGTTCTCGAGGGTATAAGTAAACCCATCACATTCTGTGTTTAATAGTTCCCGTCTATCTAAATGTGTTTCTGTTTTATTGAAATCTGTTTTGTTAAGGGAACCATCAACAAGTCTATGATGTTGTCTAAATCTTTCTATATCGCTTAACGAGTGAAGTTAACCACTATCCTAAATGCTACCTGCTCTGAACCATATCTTTCCAATCAAGAGGGCACCACATGCTATAATTGAGAGTAATTTACTAAGGTACCTTTCTGGCAGCACACTCAATTCACCAATCTTTTGTTCTTTTTGCATTATGATCACCATATTATAATGTATTAAGTCTCACTTATTAAAATTCTGAGACATGAAAAGGAGCTCTTTCATCCACTTTTTTTATTTCAAAATAATAAAAGGGTACAAATGTTTTTGTTACATGGATATCTTTATAATACTTAAGTCAGGACTTTTAGTGCATCTCTCACCCAAATAGTGTTCATTATACCTGAAAGGTAGGTTTTTCATTTGTTTGTTTTGAGGCAGAGTCTCACTTTGTCACCCTTGGTAGACTGCCATGGAGTCATAGCTCACAGAAACCTCAAACTCCTGGGCTTAAGCAATTCTCTTGCCTTAGCCTCCCAAGTAGCTGGGACTACAGGTGCCTGCCACTATGCCTGGCTATCTTTAGAGAAAGAGATCTCACTCTTGCTGTGGCTGGTCTTGAACTCCTGAGCTCAGGCAATCCACCTGCCTCATAAAATTGATTTGATCCTCCCAGAGTGCTAGGATTACAGGCGTGAACCACCACACTAGCCTCAAAGGTAGGTCTTTACTACTCCTTTCCACCCCCCTTCCTGCTTCTTGATTTCCTATATTCCATAGTATGTACATTCCACACTGTTAATCTACTGCTGAGTTGATAGACACTTAGTCTGATTCCACAATTTGCAATTGTGAATCATTATGCAACAAACATTCAAGTATGGGTGTCTTTTTGATAAAATTACTTCTTTTACTTTGAGTAGGCAATCGTAGTGGGACTACTAGATGGAATGATAGGTCTATATTTATTTCTTTCAGGAACCTCCATATTGTTTTCCATAGAGGTTATACTAATTATTTTCCATTTGTTTGTGTCATCTATGATTTCTTGCATTGTAAAGATCTTTCACCCCTTTTGTATATATCTTCTTTGCAGAAATATCTATTTAAATCCATTGTTCATTTTTTAAGTGGGTTGTCTTTTTATATTTTATTTTATATATTCTATATATGATTGTCTTACTAAATATGTGATTTGCAAATATTTTCCTATTCTTTGGTCATCTTTCTTGTGTCCTTTGAAGCACTAAAGTTGGCACTTTTGTTGGAGTTCAACTTATTAAATGTCTCTTTTATTGCTTGATTTTGGATGTTACAGTTAAGAAATTATCACCTAGGCTCGGTGCCTGTGGCTCAGCGGGCAGCCACGTACACCTGAGCTGGTGGGTTCGAATCCAGCCTGGGCCCGCCCAACAACGATGATGGCTGCAACCAAAAATGGCCGGGCATTGTGGCGGGCACCTGTAGTCCCAGCTACTTGGGAGGTGGAGGCAAGAGACTTGCTTGAACCCAGGAATTGGAGGTTGCTGTGAGCTGTGATGCCACAGCGCTCTATCCAGGGTGACAGCTTGAGGCTCTGTCTCAAAAAAAGAAAAAGAAATTATCACCTAACCAAAGATCACAAAGATTTCCTCCTGCCTTAAGAGTTTTATAGATTTCACTCTTCTATTTAGGTCAGGGCCCACTTTGATTTAATTTTTGTGTGTAGCATGAAGTAGGAATCCAAATTTATTCTTTTGCATACGGATACACAGTTGTCCCAGCACCATTTCTCAAAAAGACTATTCTTTCTCCCCCTAATTGAATTTTCTTGGCATCTTTGTCAATAATCAATTGACCAGAGATGTATGTAGTTATTTCTGGGATCTATTCTATTACATTGTTCTATATATGTCTATCCTTAGGCCAGTACCACAGTGACTTGATTCCTATAGCATTTTAGTAAATTTTGATATTGGGAGGTATGAGCCCTCCAACTTTCTTTCTTCTTTTCACAATTGCTTTGGTTATCTGGGGTCCCTTGCATTTCCATATGAATTTTACGACCAGCATTAGTTTACACAAAAAAAAATAATTAACTGGCATTTTGATAGGCATTTTGTAGAGCAATCTGGAGAGTATTACCATCTTAATGATACATAGTCTTCCAAACCATAAACATGGAATAAATTTCCATTTATTTGGGGCTAATAAGTATATGAAAAAATGCTCAACATCATTAGTCATCAGGGAAATGCAAATCAAAACCACAATGAGATATCATCCAGTTAAAATGGCTTTTCATCAAAAAGACCGGTAATAACAAAAGCTGGTGAGGATATGGGAAAAGGGAAATCCTTGTAAGTTAGAACAATTGAGAATGTAAATTAGTGCGACCATTATGGAGAATAATATGGAGGTTCCTTAGAAAACTAAAAATAGAACTACCACGTGACCCTGCAATCCCACTGCTATGTCTATATGCAAAAGAAGGGAAATCAGAATATTGAGATGATATCTGCATTCCCACATTTACTGTCACACTATTCACAATAGGCAAGATCAACCTAAGAATCCACCAACAGATAAACAGATAAAGAAATCATGGTATATATACACAAAAGAATATTAGTAGCCATTTGGAACACGGATGGACCTGGGGAACATTATGCTAAGTGAAATAAGCCAAACACAGAAAGACAAAGCTTGCTCATATGGGAAGCTGCATATTAAAATAATTGATCTCGGCTTGGTGCCTGTGGCTCAATGGGCTAAGGGGCCAGCCATGTACACCTGAGCTGGCAGGTTCGAATCCAGCCCAGGGCCACCAAACAACAATGACGGCTGCAACGAAAAAATGGCCAGGCGTTGTGGCAGGCACCTATAGTCCCAGCTACTTGGGAGGTGGAGGCAGGAGAATTGCTTGAACCCAGGAACTGGAGGTTGCTGTGAGCTGTGATGCCACAGCGCTCTATCCAGGGTGACAGCTTGAGGCTCTGTCTCAAAAAAATAAAAAAATAAAATAAAATAATTGATCTCAAGGAGATAAAGGGTAGAATGATGGTTAATGGAAAGGTAGAGGGAAGGGGAGGATAAAAGGAAGATGGTTAATGGGTCCAAAAATATAGTTAGAGAGTTAGATAAAATGAACAATATTTGATAGCACATAAAGTGAACTACAATCAACAATAAGTTAGTGGATGCTTTAAAGTAACTAACAGAGTGGAATTGGAATGTTCCTAACACAGAGAAAGGATAAAAGCCTGAGGTGATAGATTTCTCAATGACCCTGATTTGATTGAATCACATTGTATGCCTGTATCAAAACATCATGGTTACCCTACAAATATATACAAGTATTATCTACCCATAATAATTAAAAATAAATTTATTTTACCTCTGTTTTGTAGCTTTTAGTGTATGAATCTTGGGTTTCTTTTTTTTAATTTATTAAGTATTTATTCTTTTTGATACTACTGTAAATGAAATTGATTTCTTAATTTCCAGTTCAGATTATTCATTGTTAACATACAGAAATAGTTGATTTTCTTTATTGATCTTGTATTCTGCAACCTTGATGAACTTGTGCATTACTCTATACTGGTATTTTTACCTCTAATTCTCACAACATAGTGCTCAGCAGGTATTATTATGCCATTTTTCCAGATGCTGCTAGAAAAAGGAAAGAGAAATTCTGAAACTCAACAAATTTAAGAAAAAATGCTTGAAAAACAAAGGTAGGAAGTTGGAGTGGGTATAAAAAAACATATGGTTTCTGATACATCACTTGCCCTTCTATAAACCTTTTTCTCTTTCCACTTAGCAAATCATTGTTTGCTTAATATTATAATTTGCTTAATATTATGAGCTTATGAGCAAATAAGAGCTTTAAATGATGTGTGCCCCTCCAGTATGTCACATCACTTTGTTTGCTATATAAATCTGCCAAAGTGTAGCCAACTGGATTATTCTAAAATGACTTCGTACTGAGTAAAACATCCTATATGACTCATTATTCAAGAGTAGAAAATTGCATATGTCATAGAAAGGCGTTTTTGCTGTGTAGAATTATATAAGTCTCTGTGAAGAGTT
The DNA here is from genome assembly GCA_963573935.1 of Arctocebus calabarensis. Classification (NCBI taxonomy): domain Eukaryota; kingdom Metazoa; phylum Chordata; class Mammalia; order Primates; family Lorisidae; genus Arctocebus; species Arctocebus calabarensis. The sequence goes on from CAUYON010076514.1 coordinate 22,880, forward strand.
ACATATAAATGATGCTTGAAAATGAGGATAAAAGAGGGGAAGAATTATTTTAATCTGTTGCCAATTCCATTTTCTCTAGATTAAATGGAATTCTGCGTACAGAGCAGCTTATAGAACTGTGGGAGGATGTCATGCCAGAAATACTGAAAATTAATGAAAGGCCAAATGACAACATTGACAGGAATTAAATAAAAGTCTCATTTCTCAGTTAATATTTCACAAAATAGTTGTCTCAGATTCCGAAGTCCAGGTACTAAGGGACTTGATATAGTAGTGACATTAGATTCAAGTAATATTTTATTTCACTGGATTTCAACAGCCTTTTCAAGCAGCCCCATAACAAACAAATCCCTTGGCTATATCTACTTCCACATTGTATGCTGACTAAAGTCTCTTGGAAAAGGAAATGTGCTGCATTACAAATTCAAAAATAGCCAGAGATTGAAAATTAATGCACCAAAGAGCACGTTGTTTTGGCCTTTTGTCTAAAGGGCAAATGCAGACAAATCAGAGTCTAAAGCTCTATGCCATATATAGGGATTTGCTTCCCACACAAAACTCCAAAGAAAACAGTGCATTCAAATGGTAATGAAGAGAGGACCTGGGTGCAGATAATGGTGTATTAAACTCGGATGAGCTAATTGTGCATTTTCATGTGAATCAGCCTCCTGCTAAGACTCATTAGGAATGCACATTAAAGATATAGGCAAGTGTGCCGCCTTTTAATCAAGTGTCTTATTTCTAACAACACTATTACTATTGTGAGCATTCTGGTAAGTGAAATTTTTGACTGAACTTTAATTAGGCAGCCTAGAAATTTGATTCCATTTCAAAGCTGTAAGAAAATCTTCACATGAGGGTTGAATGGGGGAGAAGTGGGAGGGGAAAAGGGGAGTGGACTAGAAAAGGAATTGATCAGTTACTTTCTTTTCTCTTAAAAACTACATATGGTGGCCCGCCAAGCCAGATTCTTACTTGGAATCGGTACAAATCCTCACAAAACATCAGTCCACAGATGGTGCTAAGGAAATGACAGTCGAGATCACAGCAGCAATGATCACGAAAAGTGAGAAGCATTTATGCAACAGGGCAGGTGATGAGAGTGTGGGAGCCCAGAGCTCCTGCCACTGCTTCAGATGCAGAGATGTTATACACAGGGCATCTAGGAAAGCAGAGCGGCAATCATATGATTATGACTAGACCCATAGCAGAGAACAAAACATGATTTAGCTTACTAAGAAATTGAAATCCAAGTGGGCCAGCCTTTCAATTCTAGAATTCCCCAAATTCATACTATAACCCCTCATGTAAGAGACAAACACTCAAAATTTGTTTGCTTGATTCCAAAATGTGTTAAAAGGGAGGTAATTTTTTTTTTTTTTTTTTTTGCAATTTTTGGCTGGGTCTGGGCTTGAACCCACCACCTCTGGCCAGTGCCCTACTCCTTTGAGCCACAGACACCGCCTAGGAAGCTAATTTTTTTAAAAGACTGCCACGAAATACTTTTTTTTAAAAATCTTTCCAAGCTATGTCTAAATATTAAAAGTTATTTCTGTGGGATTCTGGGATAATGGCACATTGATCATATTATCACTGCCATCCTCTCATTCCCAACATTCTGGAGTCAGCAATTGACCCAGACAAGCATGCCAGTGGTGGGCCATTAAGAGCATCATGGGCCATAGGTCCTTCAATGGCCTTGGAGTAAAAGACACAGTTTGATGTGTTTGTGAAAATTCTGCAGTGACTGAAGGTTTTGGGGTCTCTGGAGGATGGACAGCCCATGTCTGTCTGCTTCTTATAATTTTTAGGGCAGCTACTCAATTGTGTAAACCCTAAAGGCCCTTACTGGAAGGAAGTGGCACACATGGCCAGGGCCTGCATCTGAGACATGGCACTCTGCCCCCTGGAAACAGAGAACAGAGAGGCTTCCACTCTAAAACCACAGCAGAAGGACCAGAGTCGCTCTGTAGTCACAGGAGAACTGCCACGCCTTCCATCACCTACTAATTTGCCTCTGCAGAAGAGACTGTGGCATGTCAAGGTATAGCCAGAGGGATAGACAACCATGAGCCAGTTTAAGAAAGGCACACATCATCTTTTGACATATGACTTCAGAAAAAAAGAGAGAGAGTGAAGATATACAAAGTTAGGTTCATGAAAAAAACATGATATCTCAGAAGGATTTCCAAGTATAAGAGCAACTGTGAGATGCCAAGTGAAATCTTGAGGAACACTGTGAGATTGGATCCGAGAGACAAACAACCTCAAACAATCACAGGACAGAGTAGTGATGAAACTTTGGCCCTTAAAATGACCTCATGCCAATAAAACATAGAACGCTAAAGGTTTTATTTCTTGCTAATAACGTTAAGGAAAATGTGACCCCTAATTCACACAAAGTATATAAACAAATTTCATGGTAAAATATTTCATGATGAAAATATTTCTGAAGAAAAATTTTATAACATACTAAGGGGATCTTCTCAAGATAACCCTATTTTATGACACAAAATAATAGGTTTGCCAAAACCTTCACAAACAAAAGTGAAGGGGAAATAATAGACTGAGAAACAGGGTAACAGAGCATTTATAATGAGCATGACAAACAAAAAGCCAATAACGCTAATATCCACTGAGTTCTTCTAATTATAAAAGTAAATTAAACAAACCAATAGAAAAGGTAGCAAAGGATATTAGCAGGCAAAAGGCAAAGAAACACGCACAAATAGCCATTAAATAAAAAAGGATTTCCAGTATCACAAGGTATCCAGATTATGTATCATGAATGAAATACATTTTTTCACTCTTCAGATTACCCAAAGTTTTAAAAATACATGGCATCCTGAGATGGAGAGAATTTCGGAAGAAAGAACGTGACCACCATGGTTCTGAAAGTGTAAAGTGCAACTATTTTTTGCAAAAATATTGAGCAATATCTATAAATTTAAAACACACCTATTATTTGAATGAGCTGTCACACACTTTGGAATCAATTCTAGAAATTTCAGACTGTAAATGTTTTTGCTGAAAAATAAAAGATTGAAAGAAAAGAAAAAATGTGTATGGCAAGCACAGAAAGGTTTAGAGATGATTGTGTCTCAAATTGTTAAAAGGCGACGGAAGGAAGCTCCATTGAGAAGGTAATATTAAATTTATTTTAGGCATTCCCGTATTTTTAAACTTCTAAAATGTGTGCTACTTTCTTTGTGGTAAAGATATTATACATGTATTTTTGGGTATACCATGTATAGCATACATATGTATAATATATACAGGGTGTCCCAAAAGTTACCCCTAAAGTCAGCACACATAGGGAAAATGAGAAATAGTAACAAAATGTACCGTTATTTACAAAATTTTCATTATATAATTTTACATAACATTTACAAAATAGTCTCTATGTGTCAGCCATCTCTTTGTAAAATTTTGTAATGAATATTTTGTAAATAAAGATACCTATAGCTACAATTTCTCATTTTCCCTATGGATAGTGATTTTAGGGGCAACTTTTGGAAATGCTGTATACCATATATGCATATATAAATGGGATAGCTACTAATATCTATTATTCATTCGTTAGCTTATGGTCTTTGAATCAGAGAAATATATTGCCATAAGAAACTTTAGAATTAAGTGCTTCTCAGACTCCACTGAAAATTTGGAGCATGTGAAGATGCCTTGCCTAGGTCTGTATGGTGCGTCTTTATTTAGTGCCAACAAGGTGGCTTCCCACTCTGTCCCACGTGAGATGAGGCTTAAAGAGAAGACTGCTTCTTAATCTTGATTTAAAACAATTTCCCCAAAATTAGACTCTTTAAAGGGATCATGTTGGTTATTTTCACAGCCCAAAGATCAACCACTTTAAAAGAACTGAGATTAAAGAATAGTGCAATTTGCCAAGAATAATACAGTTGATAATAAAGCATGTGTTTGCAATGAAGGAGAACAGAATGTTGAAAGACAAGCTTCACAGTCAGACCTTAACCATGGTAAAAGTTCCTCTGTCACCTGCTAAACTTGGAAAATAACAGTATTTACTTTGTTGATTACACATATGTATTAACCTTGATAGCTACATGTATGCATTAAAAATAGTATTAAGTAGTCCGGGTGCAGTTGTTCACGTCTGCAATCCTAGCACTCTGTGAGGGTGAGGTGGGTGGATTGCTTGAGCTCAGGAGTTCAAGAACAGCCTGAGCAAGAGTGAGACCTGTCTCTACTAAAAATGAAAAACTGAGGCAAGAGGCTATCTTGAGCCCAAGAGTTTGAGTTGCTTGTGAGTTCTGAGGCCATGGCACTTTACCAAGGGCAACAGAGTAAGACACTGTCTCAAAAAAAAAAAAAATGCAAGTAAAATCCCCTGGTCCACCATCTTGTGATTGTTGAGGATTCAATACATGGTCATTACTATAATTACTATAATTATTATTAAGTCAGGAACAGGTCATATATAGTAGCAGGGTCTTGTGACATGTTTTACTTAGTTTTATTATATTTGCAATAATTATTTAAAGAAATGTTGGGCAAAAGAAAGATTAGATTTGTTCTATGATGGTTCTGGAGAATTAAGAGAGCATTAAGAAGCCATTGCTGTTAACAATCTAATCCTAAGTTAGTAAAAGGTTAATTTTACATTTGTATAAGGACAAAGTGAGTGATTCTAAAAACACATCATTTTCTTTAACAGAAGGTATGGGACCAGATGATAAAAACCTAGACAGGCAGACAGCTGAGGCAGAAAGTATAGTGTATGAGCAAGAGAGATATAAGACAATCCTCCTAAATCAGAAGGTAAGTCTAAGAGAAAAGATCAGGAAATCTGGAAAAGAACTAAATACAGTTGGCTAATGGATACCATCTTTGATAATTCAGCTATTTGAAGTTATAAAGAGAATGGGGCATGGATACAATATGATCAACCAGACAGAAGAAACTAAGAACATCTCATTCTAGGAAACAAGTATAACTAAAGATTCTTTACCATCAACATTGTTCCTGACCTTCTCTGAAGTCATAATGTCTCAATTTTAAAACTGAGAAGCCACAGAAATTCCTTAGTAAGATTTTTATCTTAGAACTAAATTTTAATGAAAATGCTCGCTGAGAACCTAAATGTATCGGAGAATGAGTTATATTTCTGGCAAGATCTTCAATAGCAGATTCTTAATAACAATTTACACTTTTTAGAAAATATGTCTTTTTCACTTCAGTTTCTCCTCATTTATTTTTATTTGAGTTTCAGCCATAGTTTTGCTTCTTGATCAACTTAGGAAAACCTGTCCAGTAATGCCTGCCTGAGTAGAATTTCTTTTACAATAACCAATAGGATGGTCTTTACTGTTATTAAATGATTTTGATTTGCTTGGGTCCTTTGTATATTCTGGTTATCAGTCCTTATCAGATGTATAGCAGCAAATATTTTCTCCCATTCTTTGGGTCGTGTATTTGCTCTTTTGATTTTGTCCTTGGCTATACAAAAGCTTTTTACTTGGATCAGGTCCCATTTATTTATTTTTATTTTTGCTATGATTGCTTTTGGGGTCTTCTTCATGAATTCTTTGCCTAGACCAATATCTTTAAAAGTTTTTCAAACAATTTCTTGTAGGATTCTTACAGTTGCCTGCTTTGTGTTTAAGACTTTTATCCATCGTGAGTTAATTTTTGAGATATGAGAGGTACAGATACTATTTCTGTCTTTTACACATGGGTATCCAGTTTCTCCAGTACCATTTTTTGAACAGGAATTCTTTTCCCCTGTGTATGTTTTCATCGGTTTTGTCAAAAATCAGATGGGAATATGAGGATGATTTCATCTCTGTCTCTGATTTTGTGCCAGTACCATGCTGTTTTAGTCTCTATAATCTTATACTACAGTTTGAAGTCGGGTAAAGCGAGGCCTCGGCACTGATCTTGTTATGTAAGGATGCCTTGGCTATCTGGGTCTTTTCTGGTTCCATACAAAGCGTAGAACTAAGAGTTTTTTGATGGCATCTTTAGAGGTATCTAGATGTAAGATCATATCAATAGTAAACAGGGATAACTGACGTTCTCTTTTCCAATTTGGTTGGCTTTTTTTTTTTTTTTTTTTTGGTCTCTTGCTTGAGCATTTTGGTGACGACTTCCAGTACTGTGCTGAATAAGACTAGCGATAGTGATCATCCTTGTCTTGTTCCAATTCTCAGACGGAATGCTTTCAACTTCTCCCCATTAAGGATGATAATGGCTGTGAGTTTGTCATATACAACCTTTATTGCTATTTGCAAAGACATTACCAAAACCTTAGCTCATGAGGCAAACTAGAATACAGATAATAAAAACATGTTAAAAACAAAGAGTACTCTAATAAGGAGTAAGTAGCAAAATGCCTGGAAATTCTCAGCTAAACTAGTGTGTGACTGGGGAAAACTTGTCAACCTTCCAATCTCATCATTTCATTGTAAATATAAACAAAACAATTATTATTCTTTCAATTTCCAGCCCTTTAAAACATTATAATCTGAATGCCACTCTGCATACAAGATATGCACATACGAATACACGCAAACATGAACCTACAACGAGGTGGGGTGGGAGTAGGACAACGATGTAAATTGCTTACTTTTCTTTCTGAAGATTATAAGGTGCTTTAAAAATCCATCCACATATGTGTATCTGTGAAATGACTCTAATAATGCAGTGCTCATAGAGTTGTTATACCAATCGAATGAGATTATAACATAAAACACTCATACACTTAGTGAATTGAAAATGGTAGTCATTGTTAATTATCACCAGTGAATTCTAAAGCCATAGTCAGCCATGTGAAATGCTGAGGGTAGGGCTTGAGTTGTGCAAAACAACAGTGGAATTTTTGCACATTTGACAATGCTAATTCAAGTGTAGATACTTGAGGAAAAGAAGAGAACAAAAGCAAAAATTGGCAGTCTGCTCTCCATTCCTCCCGATGAGCCCCTGCCCAGTGCAAGTGCAATCCTAGCCAGGTTCTTCCATCAACCCCTCTGTCACCAATATTGTAAATGTCTCAGCTCACTAACTATGAATCTGGGGTTAAAGCTACACATTTTTCTTATAGCAGAAAGGCAAAACTTCATGTGATACTCAAGTGAATAAATAATGATTGGATCAATTGTTTTTCTTTTTCCTTTTCCTTGTTTTTTTTTTTTTGAGATAGAGTCTCACTATGTCACCCTGGGTAGAGTCCCATAGTGTCAGCAACCTCAAACTCTTGGGCTTAAGCGATTCTCTTGCCTCAGCCTCCCAAGTAGCTGGCACTATAGGCGCCTGCCACAATGCTATGGATCAATTCTTTAAAAATATCTTCTTGGCTTTGCTGGTCTCACTGAGGTTGTTCATGTCCACATGTTATGAATTATGAGTGATTTAGGGGAATACCCAAGAGGAATGTTTTGCCATAGTCTCATCCATTCTACCTTATAGGCAGAGTTTAGAAGCTTCCCTTGTACCCCTACTTTATAAATATGAGAGGGGAAAATACTTACAAGACTAGAAATTTTTCATGGTCCCACCAAATCTGGGGTCTGCAACAAAACACAAATACAACCCAGAAGCCTAAACACCAGAGATGGTTTGATCAGATTGAGGCAGATGAAAATTTACCAAGTCAATTGTTATTTCTCAAGAGTAAGGAGCAAAGATGTTGCAAGCATCAAATGCAAACTTGATCACTAACCAGAAGCGTGGCTCCGGGCATAGGGGGCTGAGAAGGGGATTCTGTTCTGGGAAATGCAAAACCCATCAACCCATATGTCAGAGACAGGGCTAGACACTCAGGCACCAAGGAATGAGATGGTCATTCGGTGGGCAATTTTGATATGCAAAGTGTGTGTGAGGGTGTAGAAGAAAGAAGACAAAGTGAGAGGAGGGGCTGGGGACGTAGAGAGAATACTGGAAACTGCAGCCAGATGATACAGCTCTGCGCATTTAGAATTCTGTGACCTACGAGGTGACAGTCTGGGCTGTATGGTCCTCTGGTGTGGGAAAGCCATCTTCAACATTCTTTTGGCTGGGCTCACTGTTCTTGATTAGGAGGCCACTGGATAATTTATTAGGATTCGTCAGGAAAGACCAACCTGAGGAAACTAAAAAGTATGAAATCAAACTAACACAATCCCTCTTTCCCCAGTCATCTCGTTTAAAAGTTGACCTTGCTCTCAGTCACACGCATGACGTCCAGGGCAATTTTCTAGCCAGCTGGCCACGAGAAAGAAGGACTGTGCACCCAGAATGCCAGAGAGGTTTCTTTACAGAAATATGTGAGATTTGCCAGCCCTGAGCTTTACTGTTCTTTTAAATCCCTCTCTTCAAAATATTCCCCTTCCTGATAGCTGCCGGCCTGTATTCGGGTGGGTGGGGGGAGGGTGGACATGAACCTCAGTACCAGCACTCTCTCGCTGCAAGGGGAAGGGACGGGGGGAGGGGGACAGAGATTTCTAACAAATGTCCATTGGTCCTCCTTCAACAAAGACTTCACACTTGGGGCAGTGTCTGTGGCTCAAAGGAGTAGAGAGGGCAGTCACTGGGTCCCATATATTGGAGGTGGCCAGTTCAAACCCAGCCCCAGGCCAAAAACTACAAAGAAAAAACAAACAAACAAAAAAAGACTTCAGACTTAAAGCCAGAGAGATGTAGTTACAAAATCAATTTAGAGAAATTAGCTGCATCTCCATGAAAAGGGCTGTCTGTATAGCAGGTAGGACTTTTCGTCATCTTTAATTTTTTTAAATATGCAGGTACCAAACACCATCGGTGGCTCTAATACTCCATTGAAGGGAGAGCAATTATTTCAAAATGAAAATGCATTGTCTATGCTCAACTAATATTGTCTGCTGGCTGTCCTTTGCTGGCAAAAAGATACAGAAAATACTCAATAAGATTGAGAATTGCTAAGCAGCTGGCTAATCATGGACTATGCAATTATTATATTTTCATTCTGGCTCTGAAAAAGGAAACACTTAAAATGAATGCCGCTGCTAGCAATGAAATTAAGTCACCTTATTAAACTGTGCAATTTTTACCAAGGTTTCAAGAAATACTCATTAGGCCTTTTGTTTGGTCTGAACTTCCTCTCCTTCCCCATCGTAATTTCTAGAATATCTTGCCCATAAGGCAACTCTCATTTAAATATCTTGGTTTTTATTGAGAGGCAACAAATAAAATACTTGGTTATTTTGGAAATAGAATACACTTAAAAAAAAATAAGGTCAATGTTAGCTGTTTCATATAGTAAGTTTATTTTTAAGTGATTACTGTTACTGTCATCATTACTATTAGTAACATTATATCCAGACCATTATGCTATGTCCTTACCCATAAATCACTGGTACTTTAAAAAATCAGGCTAGCCAGGAATTACCATTGTCATTTACTGAGTTTCAGAGGACAATTAACTTTCTGAAGCTCCCGCTGCTAATAAGTCTGAACGATTCCAAAGTCCACAAACATTCATCCCATCAGTCATATTTCTATATACAAATTTGTCAAGGATCAATGAGAAAATGCATAATTTATATCTTACTATTATGTGGGTCAATCTAATAATACTAATGTAATTGGAGACATTTTCATTAAATGCTAGCTATCTTGCCCATAAGGGTTTTATAAATATTAATTTCAAATTATTAAAGTCTCTACTTAATATTAAAAGCCCGCCCAGTCGTATTGCTTCTTCGTCTTTAGGAAATCATCCAAAGAAGTAGTCATAAAATGAGAATGTTCCTGGAACTTTTTTTTCACCAGGTTTTTAATCACTTTGAAATGATATTTGGCATTCTCAACTTGGAGAATGGGACTATATATTCCATGGCAGAGATTATGACTAAGAGGATTAACAGTAAATTTGCAGCAAAGGAAACAGCTACCTAGAAATAGTGTTTGATCTCAGACATTTTTCTACCACCCTGCATATCCTATAACCTGCCAGGCAAAAATAGAAGAAATAATAAAACAAGTACAGAAAAGCTATCTGTACAAATTAAGTTAAAAACAAAACTCCTCCTCTGAATAATAAGTATAATTATTTTATCTATTTCACATTATACATATTTACAGATCTAAGACACAAGAAATCTTCTGTACCTATTAGAAAAGAGTCTGCAAATGTAATAGATCAAATCAAGGCTACTAATCTCTCTACCACTAAATTGGTGGAACTCCAATCAAATAAGGGGTTGACAACATTCTCCTTTTCGATATCATCACCTGCTCAAATATCCCTTTTGCTTGAAAGTTACAAAGCAACATAATTCAATAAAGTTACTTATAAAACTCATTTCAATTACAAAAACTGAAAAATTACAAAAATTGAGCACATATTCCCTTCTAAAAATTCTAGAGTAAGTTAAATAAACTGTGTCAAGCAAGTTCTTAGCTCACATTTATTTTGGGTCAATATTATCATTTGCATACTCTTGAGCCTGGAAGATATCACTTTTACAGTTTAAAAACAGAATAACAGGAGAGCTTTCGGATAAGATCTTAAAGGCTACTTCTAATGGAGGTTAAGTCACCAATAATTAAGCATAAGAAGAATCTGCTATGTATTTTTTCAAGCTGTTGTATTGACAAATCACTCACAATCAGACACAAGCTACTAACCATGACACAGGGCTTAGGGGGAAGGAAATTGCAGAATTCTACAGAAAGTGCATGAAAGAATTCATTCTGTCCAGGCATTCATGAGTTACACAGTAGCAAAGAAGCAATAGCAAGTCATCACTTAGGTAGTGGGTGATCAGAAGTTCTTAACAGGTGATTGAAGACACTCTGTATGAGAAATCAGATTATTATTGTTATTATAGTCTTGACTTTGGCACAAACTGTGTCATCTTAGGCAAGTTATTTCCCTTCCTTGGGCTCCCATTTTCTTTTTTTGGGGGGGGAGGGCTTCCATTTTCTAATATCTAAAAGGGAAAAGAGACTGGACTCAGTGGCTCACATCTGTAATCCTAGCACTATGGGACTATGGGAGGCTAAGGCAGGAGGGTTGCTTGAGGTCAAGTGTGTGTTGAGGTCCTAATGTTCTGGGCTGGGTGGGCTTGGAACTTGCAGTGTACTTGTCTAGACTGAATGGGGGGTGAAAGTTCACTAAACAAAAACCTCCTATACCAGAGGAATCAGTAGAAATAAAGGCACAAAATTTAGAACAGGTAGAATCATTGTGCGTTTACCTATAATCCTAACAGAAAATATATTTAACTAATGATTGCTTACTTTCTTTTTTTGGAAATTTATGATTTGACCATATTTTTAAGGGAAAAATTAAAGTTATAACTTTGTATATTTGTATCTGTCCCATATCCTTTTAAGATTAATTGAGTATCTAAAGAGAAGATTAAGGGTTGAAATCTAATAGAAGCATTCAGTATGTTTCAAAATGAAATACATAAATAGTTCTGTTTATTCTCATCCAACTTGAAAGGCAGACAAATCTCAGGTTTCCCCCTCAATACTAGTAAAAATAATACAGTGTAAAAAAAAAAAAATTGGTCCTTATTCCAAATCAAATAGAAATGCTCACAATATATTTTAAATAACTATATTTACATGGGTATGTGAGAGTGAGTTGCAAATATTGTGTGTACATGCACGTGAATATGTGTGGCTGAGTGTTCGGTGTGAATTAGTGGACTGGTGAGTATTTACATCTGTATGAGAGAGAGAAAGAGTATACATGTAGTATGCAAAGGGTGCCAAAAAAGTTATACATATTCTAAGCAAAAAAGGTATCCAATTCATGCCAGTCTTATGGTGACGCTGCCATTCATTTGATTAATGCCATCTTTTAAGCGAATGTCATGTTACATTTTGCTACTGTAATTCAACTTAATAAAGTGATATGTAGACTTTAAATACTTTAGATGCATAAAGTAATAAATCTCATATATACACACAGTGTATAAATAATCTGCCTGTAGGCATGTGGGTGTGAATGTGTATACATAAGTGCAATTCCTAATGTATTTTTATACAATGTGAAAATTACTAAAAGATAACACATCCAGAAAGAAAATTCTTTAGCTTCTGAAAAATTGTTTCTCACTAAATAATAAATTATACCTTTGCACAGAGTAAGAAGTGATTCTTGGTGATTAATGGAAACAATTTTTTTTTTTTTGAGACAGGGTCTCATTTTGTTGCTTCAGTAGAGTGTCATGAGGTCATAGCTCACAGCAACCTCAAAGTCTTGGGCTCAAGTGATCCTCTTGTCTCAGCTTCTCTAGTAGTTGAGACTACAGGCACCGACCACAACACTCAGCTATTTTTTAAAGACAGAGTCTTACTCTTGCTCTGGCTGGTCTTGAACTCCTGAGCTCAAGCAATCCACCTGCCTCGGCCTCCCAGAGTGCTAGGATTACAGGTGTGAGCCACCACACACGGCCCAGTGGAAACAATTTTTAAAAACCATGGAAAGATTTGTGTATTTTACCATGTACATGTAAATGGTTTTTTTTTTTAACTTTGGTATGGTCTAAGATATAAAAAAGAGTAAATAGATATTAATCTCAAAGAAAAAGTATCCTACAAATTAAAAAATATAACCGCAATCTATTTTTTCTGCATAATATTGGTAACTAATGATTTTCATTTTATACAGAAACATAATCCCCAAATAAATCATATTAATATAGGACCAAAGTCAAAATAATACAAAAGTAAATGATTTGCATCATTTTGCAAAGATTAAATGCTTTTAGAAATGACAAAATTATTATGGTGAGTACTTGGATGGCAATGACACAGCTCTAATTTTTCAGTGGTTATTGGGAAATTAGGCAGTTAGATGTTAATGGTCATAGTAAATCCATAATGAGTAGGCAAACAATCGCATTAACACACACCATATGTTTACAATCATTCTGCTACGGTTACTCTGCCATCTCTAAAGGGAGAGGAAAAGTTCAATATAAATTGGGAGGAGAAATAAGAGTACATTCAAAGCTGAAGCCAGAAATAAAAGCAATTCTACCATATCCCTTCCACCACTAATCTCCCTACTTTGCTTGTGATTGTCTTAATGAGCCGTCAAATTCCCTTCACTTCTATAGTTTATCTGCTCTTCTCTCTCCCCTCCTCCTCTCACCTCTGTCAGTTTTCTATCTTCTTTGCCCTCCGTGTACCTATTCAATATCTGGATTTTCTTCTCTGTGGTTTATCTTAACCAGTTGAAATCCTTGGAGCCCAACAGCAATCTCCCTTATGGTAGAAAGCATGGGTTCATTTGCAATGCCACCTCCACTTACACCTATCCTCCTCACCTATCCGAGGAGGGTAACCGAGTCCAAGCTCACACCACTTATCGCAGGACAGCCAATATGTCGAGAGACAAGAGGCTGGGGCAAGGTAAACAACTTTTACTGGAAGAGCCATCAAACTGAGAAGATGGCAGACTGATGTCCTAAAGAACCATCTTAATTTAGCATGAACTTCAGGCTCCTTTTTAGTTTAAGGGAAAGGGGAAAAAGAAGGGAATTGGAAGAAGTGATATCTACATACATCTGGGCATTATCAAGGGTCCTAGAAGGTTGTAAAACTTCTTTGGAGCATGGAGGTCAAGTATCTTGAATACAACATTGTTACTTGTAGTCATACCGTCCTTATTTCCCCAAAACGTATTTCTGTGAAAGGGATATTAATTATCTTTCTCCTAGAGTTGAAGTACAAACTAAATTCTTCCCATAATTAGCTGACTGATGCATGGGCCAAGCAGAAGATTTTAACTTATAAATGACACTGCAGGGCATCAGAAGCAAAATGGAGCTAGTCATGCTAAGCTTCCCTTCCACTGTTACAACCCCACGCTCACATGTTTAAATTCAAGAATGATACATTGATTCAAGAATCCACTTGATTCCCACCCCTCCGCACGAGCTCCTAGACATCTACACTGTCTTCACATAGTTTGAAGAACAAAACTTATAACCATCTCTAAGTTTTTGAGTGTGTTTTGGAAAATATGTTCAGTATATCCTGACAATGCATGGCAGTTAAATTACATCATAAACATGGTTATTATTAATTATATCCTTTCTCTTGATGATAGACAGCTATCCTGTCATGGGATATATACAGATTTATGCTGTGGCTAATCCTAAAAGCAATCCTGGGAAGTCTATGGTATCATTTAACACATTAGGAAACACAGAAGTAGACAAATGAAAACAACTGCCTCCCCCAGGTTACTTCCCAGTTAGGGATGCCTTCTGTTGATACTACACCATCAAATAAGGAATCTTGTTTGGAAAAAGTCAGACTAGCTACACTTGATTTTAACCATCCCCCTGATTTTTTGTTGTTGTGTACATGCATCATTACAAAAGTTTTGAGATACACAAAAATCAAGATACATAAAATCCGCACAGATGGAAACAAATGAAGCCCTCCCTGCAACACTAATAAGCCAAGCAAGTTGAAACCTGCAGAGGACAATCAAAAAGGACACTGTCAGCTCAGCGGGCTAAGGCACCAGCCATGTAAACCTGAGCTGGCGGGTTCGAATCCAGCCTGGGCCGGCCAACCAACAATGACGGCTGCAACCCAAACAAAAATAGCCGGGCGTTGTGGCGGGCGCCTGTAGTCCCAGCTACTTGGGAGGCAGAGGCAGGAGACTCGCTTGAGCCCAAGAATTGGAGGTTGCTATGAGCTGTGATGCCACGACACTCTACCCAGGGTGACAGTCTACCCAGGGCAACAGCTTGAAGCTCTGTCTCAAAAAAAAAAAAAGGACACTGTCGACTGTGTTTCTTGGAAGTGAAATTATGGACCAGGACATAGTCTGTCTCAAACCATGTGTTTGTTTTTAATATAAATAGTCACCATCAACACGATATAAAGCCATCACAGGCGTGTCCTTGGTGTGCACACATGGAAATCGTGTGGACTATGCACTTATTAGGGAATAAAAGATGGATGAAACCCCTTTAACCAACCTCTCTTAGACACCCTAATATTCTTAATATACCTATCTTCTCAATTTGACCAAAATAAGAATCAAAAAGAGACTGTGTAGGTTATGTCAGTGCAAATGGAGTAAAAATCTCAAAAAATCCTCTTATCCACAGAAGAGATTTAAAAATGGGTTAGAAAGTGTCAGAATCAACACACCCAAGACTCTGGCATTAACCAAAGGTTTACAACAATCCAGAGAGCGTATGTTTAAGAACAACTGCTAAATCTCAGGAAAACAGAGAACTTCGTGGCATTCTTTTAACTCGCCCTATTCCCATTTTCCCCTGCCAGCTCAGTGACAGCCTTGAAGACATTAGGTTCCCATCACAAGAAAATCACCATCTTGGCAGTCACTGGCAAGGAAGGAACAGCTTAGAAATTCTTCAAAATCCCATTTCAGAGAATTTTCTTTGTTTGACCAGTTTGGTAGTTCCCTGGAAGATTGCGCTGGCAGAGCTGTCTTTATTTTAACGGACTCAGAGTTTGCTCAGTGCAAATAGATTTTTCCTGGAAGAGGGAGGGGGTGGAATTTGTAGGAAACGATTAGAGGCAATTGTTTAACATCTTGGATGCCTGAGGTAGTGGATAACACTTGAGGCAAACATCTAATAATAGGTTGGTCATAATGCTTAAAAAGAAAAGCTGGGGAGATGCCCAACAAATTCCTAGAAATCTAAAAGACCACACAAATAGGGCCCTGCACGTGCCCAGGAAATGCCTGAGACTCTCCTAAATTCTCACCTCTGATTAAGCTGGAGGTTCTTCACTACAGCAAGTGCTGGCTAGGCAGGCTTGTAAAACTCCTGCTGAGTGTTAAAGGTTTGCCTTAGACGTTTCCTGATAAAAACTGAATGAGTTTGTTCCTTGCAGAACTGCCTTGCACTAAATACTAAATTGATCCTTCAGGCCAAAATGAAAGGGCATTAGACAATGACTCAAAACTGCATGAAAAAATAAAGAACTCTGGTAAAGGTATTTACCAGAGATGCCCTGAATTTATACAAGCCTCTTGGTCACCTGACTTTTGATACCTCACAGTTGTCATAAAAACATTATTTGTAAAAGAAATTCCAATACACATTCTCTTAAATTTCTATAAATGCAATTACTCTACCTTTAGAACACAGCAGATTTTAAGAAAATTGATCACCTGTTTATAGACATATTATAATAATTTTAGTAAAATGTGTTGCAAAAGGTTTAGCAAAATCACAAAAAAAATGTATATTTCTATTTAAACGGATCAGTGTATGTGTATATATGTGCTTTAAAGATGAGATAAAATAAATCAATGAGATGATTTTAAGTAACTTATTTTTTTTCTAATTTCCATCTGATGGCAATCAATAAATTTCCATTTTGTAAAAATATACTCAAGTAATGACACATCTGGCACTTTAGAATATTTCTTTAGGCAATAACGTCCAAGGACATGGTCTGTAGAACTATTTTATCAATTGGCAAGTTAGATATAAGTTGACTTATGTTCTATGTGATTTGATGGTGGAAGCTTTACATGATCTTGCATGTATTAGTTTCTAGGGTAAGCTAAAGACATAGCATAAATTAAAAATAAAATATTATATTCCTACAGTTGTGTCCTATTAAATTCAAAGGCTAAGAACCAGGGAGAAATGAGGGGCTATCAAGAGCCAAGGAAGAGAGAAATAGCATCTATGACGGAAAAAGTTTTAAAAGATGTATTGAAGATGATTAACTTTGGTCAAGTCCCCTTTTACTATGAAGTTTCACTGTGACATAACGCAAAATCGCAACTCAAGAATCTTCTATTGCCCCTTTTACTATAAAGTTTCACTGTGACATAATACAAAATCGCAATTCAGGAATCTTCTTTTTAGTTAACTTCTGATAATTTTCTGCCATCTTTGGCTCTTTCTTGGATCAATTTGTCACCTGAAGTTATGTCTAGTTACCTTCTTTTCTCCTTGGAAGGATATACCATTTATGTCATTAGTTCATATCTACCAAAGCATCCCTTCAGACAAGCTGCTTCTAGGGATGGGAGCACATGGTTTGAAGAGTGAATTCTGTGGTTATGAGCCATGACAGTGTTGTATAAGATAATGTACAAATGGATAAGTTTGCCTGTAAGCCCTGGATGGCAGAGCTAGAGGTAACAGTGACGTATTACATAAAGATATAATGTTGCTCCCTGTGAAGTGGAAGGTTCTATTTGGGATTTCTGAGAAATGGTACTAGATCTGAGGTTCCATGTTAGTCCCTGCTGCTGGAAGGTAGTCACTCAGCAGGGAAACAGCTAGATCAAGTGCAGATCTCAGATAAATTTGGTCTGAAACTCAAGATAGTGTTTTCTACTTGAGATGATGATTTGGAAATAATAAATATATCAATATTAATTACAATCACAGAAATACACAAGATTGCCTAGAAAGAACATGTGGTGGGAGAAAAAAGAAAAACTGGGATAAAAAGCTAAAAGCAACTTCATGTAAAAACTGGACAGAGGCAAGCGGACCTTGAGAGAATAAGCAAAAACACTTGGAGAAAACCTAAGTTAGTGAAGGCTAAATAATAATCTATGAATTTATTTTTTTGAGACAGAATCTTACTTTGTGGCACTAAGCTAGAGTGCCATGGTGTCAGCCTAGCTCACAGCAGCCTCAAAGTCCTGGGCTCAAGTGATCCTCCTACCTCAGCCTCCAAACTAGTGACTACAGTGTCTGCTACAACACCCAGTTAGTTTTTATGTTTTTAGTACAGACAGGGTCTCACTCTTGCTCAGGCTGGTCTCAAACTCCTGGGCTCACATGATCCTCCCACCTTGACCTCCCAGAGTACTAGGATTATAGGTGCAAGCAACCACTTGGGGTGAAGAATCTAAGAATATTTTAACCAGGAACACATGGTCAGATTCCATATGCAACTAGAGAATCAAACTAGAAAATAGCATAACATTGTTCATTGTGATTTAATACTAAAAAATTCATTGGTGATGGAGCAAAAGAAATTTATTGGGTCAGTAAGGGTGAAAGACAGATTACATTTGAAGAGAGATTGCTGGATGAAAACAGAAGGCCAGTGAAATGCTGCTACAAAGTGGAGGCGACCACGGCTGTGGGGAAATGCCAAGGAGAAATGATCAAGAGGGAGAAGGGGAAGAGAACTGAAGAATCTCAATCACTACAGGAACTAGAAGGGGATAGGTTCTGAAAATAGTATAGGGTTTAACTTCAAAACGAAAGAGAAAAGATCATCCTATTGACCAAGAAGGGAAGGATTAAGGGATGTCAAGACCAAGCGATGTGAGTCTTTGGAGCATAAGCTTAAGGAGTGATGGATGATAAACTCTGTTTTTCCTTTGGCATCAGAGATAAGTCATTTGCTGGGAATGGAAAGGTGGTGATACTGTCAAATATCTGAATGCATGAAGAAGGACTCAGGTGGCTACTATACAGAATGGGAGGGAAGAGACTGGAAGGATAGAGGGTTGACATATAGTTATTTGTCCGAGTATTGACGCCATAAGCATTAGATAGTAACATCTGTGCCTTGCAGTATTGGGCAATCCAGGTATAAATTTAAATAAGATGGATGGTTAGACTGAACTATAGTTGATATTTCGCCAAGTAAATATGATGGAAGGACAACCGCCTCCAAAGCCATCCAAAAGTCAATGATATTTCTTTGTACTGAAGTTGAACTGAGAAGAGCACGTTGGAACTGGGTATGAAAGGAACTGGATAGATTCCTGGTAGAAATAACAACATTCCCAC
Source organism: Arctocebus calabarensis (assembly GCA_963573935.1). NCBI lineage: Eukaryota > Metazoa > Chordata > Mammalia > Primates > Lorisidae > Arctocebus > Arctocebus calabarensis. The sequence continues at coordinate 41,602 of CAUYON010076514.1, forward strand.
ATGCACATAATCACTCTCATGTTAGTTTATCTATATTATCCACAAAAATAAAGAAGTATACCCGTTTCGTGTCCTAACTCCCAAAGTAGTTTCTCAGAGTTTCCAACTCCCGTTATTCAATAGATGCATGCTCTCTATCAAGTCATTAAATCAGGACAATACTCCTCAGTGTTATGTGTACATGAGAGTTTCCAATAAACTATCATTGTGATACCGCTGATGGAAAATGCAGAAACACATGACATTTTTATACAGATACTAAATAACCTAATTCCCTCCGTCGGGGTGAGATCAACAGGAGACAAGAACAGCTTAAAGAGTTGTGAACCTGTCCATGGAATTTAAGATAAAGCCTGAGAGACTTCAGTGATGCCAAACAGAAGTCTACAGCCTTGTCATAGACTCATTACAAATTGCTTCTTTTAGATGCAATTGGTTAGATGACCAAACATTTCAGCTTAGTATTTTAGATGCAATTAGTTAGATGACCAAACATTTCAGCTTAGCCTTTATTTTTCATTTAATCACCTGAAAATATATGTATTGGTTTATGTACTTTTCGTGCCAAATACTTTCCTTAAATAATAAATAACATTTTGAATCATCTCCATCCTCCTGCACAGGGAACTAGAGCTTTGTGATAAGTGCATTAATGTAATTCAGGCAATTTTCTCTCTCGTAATTCAAGGTTTAAGTTACAAATTCAAAGATTTTCAGAAGAACAAAACTCACCTGTCTATAGGTACATGAGAATAAATACAGAAGATACTATAATACAAAACCCAAATACATAATTTAACTTAGAATACAACAACAGATGAACTCAAATTGTACACCCTATGTCTATGTTAGTTGCCCAGACTGTTTTCATTTCTTGCTTTGGAGGAAAAGGAAAACAAAAACACAAAATAAGATCCAGTGGACATAGGTCTTATGGTATGAAAATTAAAAACCTTAAAAGTTATATGCAGATATGGAAGTAAAGTAAAACTCAATGGAAATCAAGTAAGTGGTAGGGGTGCAGAGTAAATTCACACCTAACTTGTGCAATGCCATACTCTGGGTAAGGGACACACTTATAACCTTGACTTAAAACTACATAACCAAAATGTGCATACCCCTGTAATATTCTGAAATTGAAAAAAAGAATCACAGTAATTCAATAGTGCAAAACAAAAATAAAAGAAACATTGACCCATAAAATAAAAAATTATATGTGGGCTTTTTTACTCTGTTTTAAGGAAAAGTTGGGTTCTAGCTTGAGAAGCAAAAAAAGTTTGAATGCAGTACTCTCTCTAACAAACTCAGACCCTCAGTAATATTATAATATTAATGTAATGTTAAGATAGTATGGTATCTATTAGACAGACTCCAGAGAACAGTAGAAATAAATTATACTTTAGTTAGAAATTGTTGAAGAAACCAGACCTTTTCTGTCTCTTGTTTATCAACACAAGCCAGAGTGTTTATTAAATGTGCGTATAAAGCCCTACTGTGGCCAACTCCATGGAAGGGAAGTTTGTACCTATTTAAGCCAAAGGCCTGGTTCCAGCTTTGGAGACCTCAGCAGTTGTCATAAAGGGGAAAATTAAGAGGAACAGACAGGAGAAATATTTTTTAATATACTAAAATGGCAATGTTTTAAGGGATAATACTTAATACTGAGCATTTTTATCAGCAATTGTTTTGCCCAGTCTCATTTAAAGACTCTGTACTTTGAGTCTACAGATTTTCTCTGTCAATTTTAAAGTCATAGCTCATCAAGAGTTGCTATCACCATTTCCAATTATTTCCCCAGGTTGAGGCACTAGTTTTTCTATTCACGATGTGCACATTTATATGTGGTTACTGTTGTTGAGGTCTCCATGACCATGTTGATGATTCCTTGATGCATTCTTATGGGTAGTGCAATGTCCTAATGAAATCTATTCCTGTTATATTAACACACACGTTATAAAACGAGCTCAGTGATGGCATCAGCCTGAAGACTGGGTAGTGTCCTGAAACACAGTGCTGAGTTTTAGGAACAAAGTTGTCATTAAAGAAGGGAATACTCAGCCTTGTTTCCCGCAGGTACAATGGAAACCACAGGGAATCACTCCATACATAGGGAAGAGAAGGGAAGGAAAAGGTAAAAGGAAAGGAAAAGGAAAAAGAAAGGAAAAGAAAGTAACTATTTGAGGGGCGGTGCCTATGACTCAAAGGAGTAGGGCACTGGCCCCGTATGCTGGAGGTGGTGGGTTTAAATCCAGCCCCTGTCAAAAACTGCAAAAAAATAATAATAATAACTATTTAAAACATGAAGATGGGCTGGTGTGGTGGCTCATGCTGTACTCCTAGCGCTCTGGGAGGCCACAGTGGGTGAATCACTTGAGCTCAGGAGTTCAAGACTAGACTGAGCAAGAGTCTAAAAATAGAAAAACTAGCCAGGCATTGTGGTGGGTGCCTGTAGTCCCAGTTACTCAGGAACCTGAGGCAGGAGAATCAATTGCTTGAACCCAGAAGTTCTAGGTTGAGCTATGAGGTATGACCTATGACGCCATGGCACTCTACCCAGGCAACTGAATGAAACTCTGTCTCAAAAAAAAAAAAAAAGCCATGAGGGTGGAGTAAAGATGATATGTGATCTTGGTATTATAAAGAAAGTTCTGGCTCAGCGCCTGTGGCTCAATGGGCTAAGGCGCCAGCCATGTACACCTGAGTTGGTGGGTTTGAATCCAGCCCCAGCCCACCAAACAACAATGACGGCTGCAACCAAAAAATTGCCGGGTGTTGTGGCGGGCACCTGTAATCCCAGCTACTTGGGAGGCGGAGGCAGAAGACTCGCTCGAGCCCAGGAATTAGAGGTTGCTATGAGCTGTGATGCCACAGCACTCTATCCAGGGTGACAGCTTTAGGCTCTGTCTAAAAAAAAAAAAAAAAAAAGAAAGTTCTCAGACCTAAACTTGAACACCAGCTATGGTGGTCATAAAGTGCTTACAAAATGGGCAAATCTGAGAACAATGAAATGAGCAGGAAATCGGTCATCAATAAAATATGATCCTCAGAAGAAATACACATAATACTCTCACAAACTGTTCATTTTTTCAGTACCCAATATATTATCAATGATGCTTTCCTGATTATTATACATAATCAAAGCTGCCATGTGTTTTGCTTTTTCTAAAGGCTGTATCTGAGGGTGTATTTACACTTTTTCTATTTTTTTAATTTTATCTCTTACTTCAGTAATTATTACTACCTTCATTCTTTCAGTATGTTGTACCATGATTTTTCCAGTTTCTTAAGTTCATCATTATCTTTATTGTGAGACTTTCCTTTAATAATAATAATAATTTTCTCTAAATAAAACAATGGTTGTATCACATAAGCTATAACGTGAGCTGACCTTTTGGCATTTGTGTACCTAGATAATTTGTGATAGTTTTTTTTTTTTTTTTTAACTTGAGAGTTTATGTTTTTAAATTACAAGTAGCTAAGAGTTTACAATAACTGCTCGGCTGATTTCTAGCTTTATTGGCTACAATTAGAAATGTGCCCTACGAAACCTCTGAATTTTTAATGTTGTGATCTTATTCGTTTTTTGATAATTGTGCATGCCTGTGAACCAAAATATAAATACGTGCACTTTGTAATAGGGTAGAATGTTCCTTCAGTATGTATTGCTTTGAGATTTTAATTACATAATTAAAATGCAAGGTAGCCCTGGGTTTTTATTGAATTGACCACTAATATTTTTCTAATGAATTATATTAAAATCTACTACAATAATTTCACTCGGCCCAAGTCATTCTTATTTTTTAGAGTTCTGTCATTATGTTTGGTGCATTTCAATCATGCTGTTATGATTGTACTATTAATTATTCTTTCTTGTGCTTTTGCATTTTAACCTCCTAGAAGAGTCTCTGACTTGTGTTACAGAAGTTCAATCAGTATTTCTCATGTACTGTGACAATTTATATACTGGTTTTAATTTCATACTTTAATCTGATTTGATCTATTTTTTATTATTGCTTGTCATAGTTTTCCTCAATTTTCCTCTAACAATTTCAACTCTTCTTTCATGTTCTTCCCCACCTACACCACCTGCACACCTAGTTACTTTAGAAAGATACCATACTTTTCAGTATTGTCACTGATTACATATTTCTTCCTAATAGCTAGGATGAAACTTACTTTTCTCTGTGGACGACTCTAGATTAAGTAGCAATGCTGCCAACCGAGACAGTTACTTGCCCACTTGTCTTCTTCTGGCATCACATGAACATGTTAGAATGCTATTGTCCCAAGTCTGTCACCATGGACCAAATGCCCCATCCCACCAGCGGGGGAATCATGCAATTTATTTTTTTTTTTAATTTTTATTTTTATTTTTTTTTATAGAGACAGAGTCTCACTATATTGCCCCTGGTAGAATACTGTGGCATCACAGCTCACAGCAACCTCCAACTCCTGGGCTTAAGCAATTCTCTTGCCTCAGTCTCCTGAGACGCTGGGGCTACAGGCACCTGCCACAATGCCTGGTTATTTTTTTTGTTGCAGTTTGGCTGGGGCCACATTAGAACCTGCCACCCTCGGTATATGGGGCCAGAACCCTATCCACTGAGCCACAGGCGCCGCCCTGGAAATCATGCAATTTAACAACCGGGCCTCCAGGCCATGATTCCCTTGGGCCTTTCACCCACCACCTCTTGGGTTTCGTTGAGATTGTTTAAAAACTTTAGATATAATCTCTTAGTTTTGTCTTAAATCATATATTTTCTTATTTCAAATATTCTTAATGTATTTTATTATATACACATGTATATGTATATGCATGTATCTCCAAGTCATATTATCCTCAACCTGACAAGTGACTCGACCTTTTTCCATTGTACTTGAAAAATTTATTTTATGTAGAATATATGTATTTCCCAAATGAATCCTGCGTTCTCCCCAAATACGCTTTTTTCTCTAAGAAAATAATGATCTCTTTACTATATATAGAATCCTTTGAGTACTGTCATTAACCTAAACAATCAACTATGTGTTTTTCTTGTATCTTCCTCTTAATTATTTGGGACCTTTCATTCCAACGCTACTTAGGAGCCATTATACCTTTTTAAATTTTAGATTTAAATCCTTCCACACAGGTAAATGTTTTATTAATATTATTTCTTTCATTATTAGCCATTCTGTCTGTATTATTCCTTTTCCCTCTTGGTATTTATTGAAGTACCTCTCGCATCTGATTTCCATTTCTTTGTATTTGTCTGAGTCATAAGCCACTTACTCTATTTGGCCTTTTAAAATAATAGCTGAGTTCCAACCAGTGATCCATTTTTTTTTTTTTACTTTTTTTAATGAATTGTAAAATTTTAAAAATTGTTTCAGAAGGTAGCTATATCCTTGTGGCTTTATATGATTGACTTGAAATTTTCTTTTTTCTGCATTAAGGCTTTGTGCTCCCTCTCCTTCAGTTTTTCTGTCAGAATTAATTATCTCTTTCAACTACTCAGTGTAGTAATTGTGAGCCATATTAAATTAGCCATGTGTAACCCTGCCTGTACATTAGACACACACAAGATTTGAAGATACACGGATGCCTGGGCTATTCTGATGTAACTGGTCTGTGCATCCAGGCATAGGTATTTTTAATAGAAGTAATAACATGTATTCAAAGGCTGAAATCCACTGCATTGCAAGAATGACAGTGACACCTGTATACTCCTATATCACCCAAAGAGGCTGTAAGGGTCTCCAGGCTATTGTCAAGAACAAGCCAGTTCCTGCAATAGAGGCAGCAGTGAGTGAGCTGGGAAACTGCAGCCTTGTGCTGGGCTACAGAGAAGAAGACTCCATGGGGTTGGCAGGCGGTGGATGGCTCTCTCAGACAGTGGATGGAGTCTGCCTGCAGTCCCACAGGCAGTTGCTCTCCAGCTCTGACAAATTTAAACAATGCGGAAGCCCACCCAAAGGACTAGCAACCACAGGAGCAGTTCTCCTCTGAGAGTATCAGCCGCCATCTGCTAGCAGGGAGAGGCCTGGGCCATTAGCCCCAGAAACTAAGTCCCTGCATCTAGTCTATTTCAAAGACATCTCAGGAAATCTCACCACCAGAGACACACTCTCCAGGCTCCGTTTGTGTGTACTGGGTGGATCCTGAGTGGGAATTCTGACAAAGAGGAAGTCAGATATGCATTTCCAGGCCATCGTCTTTCAAAGAATTCCTCTTCTTGGACCTACTCTTCAGTCCTAATGCCCAACAGTTTTTCATGCCCGAACATGAAAATATATATTCAACAAATCCTTCCAGTGGGGGCCTAAAATATAGTTGTATCTATTCTCTTTTTTAATTTACACATAAAAATTGTATATATTTATGGTTTACAACACAATGTTTGATATATGCATACACTGTAGAATGGCTAAATCATGCAATTTAACACATGCATTAGTGGGTGGCACCCGTAGCTCAATGGGTAGGGGGGCACCGGCCACATACACCCAGGCTGGTGGATTTGAACCTGGCCCTGACCTGCTAAAACAACAAAAACAATGACAACTGCAACAAAAAAAAATAGCCAGGCATTATGGCAGGCATCTGTAGTCCCAGCTACTAGGGAGGCTGAGGCAAGAGAATCACTTAAGCCTGAGAGTCTGAGGTTGCTGTGAGCTGTGACGTCACAGCACTCTACTGAGGGCAACAACTTAAGACTCTGCCTCAAAAAACCAAAAAGCAAACAAAATATGCATTACCTCACACGGTTATCTTTTTGTGTGTGTGGTGAGAACACTGAAGTCTGCTCTCTTAGTGAATGTCAATAAATCTTTGATTAGAAATTAAGTTTCCCAGGATTCCCCTATCCTTGAATCCTGGGAAATCTTCCACTTCCATAGTGACTGTTTTAAGAATGCCTGTCTACCATTTCCTATGCCTAGGTCAATTTCTTGTGAATTTCCTAGGCCTCAATTCCATGAATGGACTGTATCAATTCACTGATACATTCATTCACCTTGCCCCTGGCAGAAGGGACTGTATTCATTCGTTTCCTGGCCAAGGAACCCATACACCTATACATAGCCTGAGACTAAAGGCCTAAAGGAGAAGATGGGGAAAGACTGAGAGAGAAACGGAGAGAGCTTCTCTCTCCCCACTAGAATTTTCTCCCTCTAACAGATGCCTTAATACTTTCTGTATTCTTTTCTTTCTTTTCTGTGAATAAATTCTGTCTTACAAAAAAAAAAAAATGTGGCAATGAATAACATTATATAAATATCCATTCATATGTAAGTTTATCTAGAGGATAAATTTCCAGAAGTGAAATTGTTTCTTTTCCATTACTTTTTTTGGAGACAAGAGTCTGACTTTGTTACCCTTGGTAGAGTGCTGTGGCATCATACCTCACAGCAACCTCAAACTCTTGGGCTCAAGTAATCCTCTTGTCTTAGCCTTCCAAGTAGCTGGGACTATAGGCACCCGCCACAATGCCTATTTTTTAGAGATGGGGTCTTGAACTCCAAGACCAGCTCAGGCTGGTCTTGAACTCCTGAGCAATCCACCCGCCTCGGCCTCCAGAGTACTAGGATTATAGGCGTGAGCCACTGTACCAGGCCAGAAGTGAAACTGTTATGTCAAAAATTAACTGTAGGCTGGGCATGGTGACTCATGCCTGTAATCCTAGTACTCCAAGAAGCTGAAGCCATATGACTGCTTCAAGTCAAAGGACCATCCTAAACAAGACTGAGACCCCATTTCTACTAAAAATAGAAAAAATCAGCCAGGCATGATGGTGCATGCCTGTAGTCCCAGTTTCTTAGAGAAGCTGAGGCAGGAGGATCACTTGAGTCCAGGAGTTTAAGGTTGCCATGGCCAATGATGATGCCACTGCACTCTGGTGAGACTCTGTCTCAAAAAATAAAATAAAATAGAGTGGCGCCTGTGGCTCAAAGAGTAGGGTGCCAGCCCCACATACCAGAAGTCATGGGCTCAAACCTGGCCCCAGCCAAAAACTGCAAAAATAATAATAATAAAATAAAATAAAGGTACTGTCAAAACTGAAAATAAAAAAATTTTTTTAAATTAAATGCATTAGTAATTCTGAAAAATATACTGCCATACTGTCTTTAAAATGATTCTATCAATTTAGATTTCTACTAGCAATTTATAAGAATGCCTTTTATGTAAAGATTTTTAAACTGGAGAATAACAAAGCAGAGGCTCTCTCTCAGTTAGGACTATAAAGGATTGCTAGTAGTGTTTCTCAATCGTACTTTGCAAGTTTGGGGACATCTATTCTTGGGGATCCATCCATAAGTTCCCTTTAAGAATACATATGCCTTAGGCTCGGCGCCTGTGGCTCAACAGGCTAAGGTGCCAGCCATGTACACCTAAGCTTGCGGGTTTGAATCCAGCCCGGGCCTGCCAAACAACAATGACAGCTGCAACCAAAAAATGGCCGGGTGTTGTGGTGGGCACCTGTAGACCCAGCTACTTGGGAGGCAGAGGTAGGAGACTCGCTTGAGCCCAGGAATTAGAGGTTGCTGTGAGCTGTGATGCCACAGTACTCTATCCAGGGTGACAGCTTGAGGCTCTGCCTCAAAAAAAAAAAAAAAAAAAAAAAGAATACAGATGCCTTGTATTTTCACTTCAACGTTAATTAATGGAAACATTCTGAATCATAAAGACCTTATAATTAAGTGAGGCCATGTGATTCTGAGGCCTATGTTTATAATCATTATGGTATAATTTAGTACTCCTTTAAAAAGTAAGAGTCCAGGCTCAACGGGCTAAGGCGCCAGCCACGTACCCCTGAGCTGACGGGTTCGAATCCAGCCTGGGCTTGCCAAACAACAATGACGGTTGCAACCAAAAAATGGCCGGGCGTTGTGGTGGGTGCCTGTAGTCCCAGCTACTTGGGGGGCGGAGGCAAGAGACTTGCTCGAGCCCAGGAATTGGAGGTTGCTGTGAGCTGTGATGTCACAGCACTCTATTCAGGGTGACAGCTTGAGGCTCTGTCTCAAAAAAAAAAAACAAAGTAAGAGTCCAGAAAAGCAAATAAGAGCATTCTTAAAGAGCAAAACCTATCCTGCCACTCCTTAAAAGTTGAGATTTAGTTGTAATTTTCCCTATGACTTTTAATATCCATTGAAATAAAACAAAAGAGTTCTTTTTCTTCTAATGGCACAATGGTTCATAGGTAATCATGAAACTGGATAAAACACAAAAAGTAATTAGTGGATGGTACTAGAGCAACTAAAAGCAGGAAGATAATGGGGGAGAGTCTGCTTTGGAAGGCGAGTATGGCACTGGGTGTGTTTCTTACTTTTTGCAGCTTTCCACTTGAGAATAGTTCACAATTAGTGGCACACAAAGAGGCTAAAACTTAAACACACATGTATCAGTCTTATGAGTCAAAGAATCAGAGAACAATTAGGATGATCATAGCAACTTCAACATGAGGAATCCAGAAAGAAAGCAAGCAGAACCACAAGCTCTGAGTATAAGCCAAGTCTTTGTTTTTTTTTTGGAGACAGAGTCTCACTTTGTCCACCCTGGGGCTGAGTGCTGTAGTGTCATCATAGCTAAGAGCAGCCTCAAACTCTGGAGCTCAAGTGACCCTCCAGCCTCAGATTCCCAAGTAGCTGGGACTGCAGGCGCTCACAACGCCTGGCTAGTTTTTCCATTTTCAGTGGAGATGGCGTCTCACTCTTGCTCAGGGTAGTGTTGAACTCCAAAGCTCAAGCAATCTTAGAGCGTGAACTCCCAGAGCTAGGGTAACAGGTGTGAGCCACACCGGGCCATCATTCACATCTTTGGATGACCCTTGAACGAGGCAGACTCTAAGCAGAGTTAAAGGCCCATAACTCTTAGCCAGAACACAGTTCTGAGCTCAAGGCTATACAGGAAATTTAATTATTCTGAAAATTTAATTGTTTGGTTCTTTCTCTTTCCTCTAATTTAAAAATCTCCCTAAATATTAGAATGTTTATGTCAGTTAACTCCATCCTGATTATTAGAGGACTGTCTTAAAATTTAAAATGTAAATTTAAAACTTAAAAGCATCAGGTTTTATTTTTAAAGCAAATGCTATCACAAATTACTGAGTTTTAATTTTCAGATAATGTAATACTAAACTTAACACAGCTTTGTGTAAATAGAACTTTTTAAACTGTTCACCTCTACCACACTGAGTATCAGCCAAATATCTGCATTACTTTTTGACTCCTAAAAATATATTATGCTTGCACAACCACTCTTAGGAATCCTCTCACCAAAGGAAAAAAGATTCTCCAGCTTTTCTTTAAAAAAATGTCTGCAAATTTGTTATCACTCAGCTAATGTCCTGGCACCCTTCCCATTAAGAACTCATGTCAGAGCCTGTCACCAGATACCCTTCTATCAGCCTTCTATCATACCTTTCTATCTGGAATGTACTCAGAACCAATCAGGGGCAAGGAGGTGATAATGGAAGCTCTATAGGGGTTCTAGGGAAAAGTTTTAAAGTGAACATAAAAAAAACAACAACAACTATTTTTCTTCTTGTTTTTATCTTTCATAGGAAGTATAAAGTCTTGAATTTCTGGGACACCCACCTAGCTATTGGCTGAGGATGAAACCAAAATACAGAGAAGAGTTGGGAGAAATTGAGCCTGAGTCATTAGATTAAGAGTATCATAGAACGTGTCCTATTTTGGATGTCCGGTTATATGAGTCTATTGGTTGCACTGGGTTTTCAGGTACTTAGACATAGAAATATTTAGCTTGACTTTTAAGGTTATATCAAAATCTGCATTCAACTCTTCAGTCTTGTTTCCTACAACTTCCCTGTAGATGTGTTACATTACAGACTACTGTTTCCTACACGTGTGCTTCCCTTCCACACTTCTGTGTTTGCTCATACAGTTACTACTACACATTGTTCACCCACACATTTCCCCCTCTCATCTCCACCTATCTAAATTCTGTCATCCTTGAAGGCCTGGTATGAATAAGTCTTCCATAAAGTTTTCTATGGTCTAAGAAGGCCACAAGCCCAGTGGTTAGCACAGAACAGTACTCTCTATGAAATAAAAATCTGTTGTATCACATCAGATGATACTTGCAGTATATATTTTGTTGTAGAAGATTAATTTAGTTTCCATTAATGTAAAATCAGGTCTATTCAATGTATGCATAACTTAGCAAGAATCAAAGGGCTAAAGAATATCTTGAAATAGTATTTAAAACATCTTTAGCAAAGAAAAAGTTGACATTAAAAATAAGGCTAAATTAAACAGAGGAATTTAGGTTTACCAACTGATCTCTTGAAAAACAGTGGTGAGGTTGGTGAAGCATTTATTGCTTTAATGGGGATGTGTGTGGGGAGAGGGCTGTGTGTAGTTACCCTACCATCTACCCAGAACTGCTTGGATATTCTCTTGCCTTAAGAGACGGCCAGGAGGGAAGACCGAATGCTCCCTCAAGAGCAATTACTCTAATTGCTTTGGTCACCATAGGATTAGAATATTAAAATGACTAATACCCCAACATGGCAAAGGATTAAATGCACTGAATACCAGACCTCTTGGAATCAAATAAGAGAAGTTCTTAGGGCATTTAAATAAGTAAATGCATACATTCCAGAAATCTTTATAGTATCAACAGACATCCAAATGAAAAATTAGCTAATTTTTGGGAAATGAAAATTCTTAGCAGTAATCCAGAATATGGTCTTGAACACAGAGTATTCTACCAAAATCCATGTTAGATTTAAGAGCACTAGACGACATAACACTTTCAAAAAACGATGTAAAATAATGTTTAGCAGCTGGCACCCCCTTATCTGAGTAAGAACATTTAAATTTTATGCCACCAAGACTCCAAAATGTGAGTCAACAAACATGGTGAACCCTTTTGATTTCATTATGTCAACTATGTATAAAGAATGAAACACTAAAGAAGATTCTGAGATAAATGGTTCCTGCTTTCAAAAGCTAATAATCTAATAGAAAAATAACAAAAGTAAACAGCCAGAATATGATAAATATTGTACAAGGAGTTTCAAAAACTGCTGTGTGAGTCCAAATGAAGGGATGTACATGTTTACTTACAGCATAGGCGAAAAGATATCACTTGAGTTTGGCCTGAAAGACTAAGTAAGATGATATGGTTTAAATGTTTGTCTGCTCTGAAATGCATGTTGAAATTTAATCCCCATTGTAACAATATTAAGAAGTGGGGGGTCTTTAAGAGGTGACTGGATCATGAGGGTTCTGCCTTTATGAATGAATTAATCTATTCATGAATTATCATGGGAGTGGGTTAGTTGTCCTGAGAGTAGGTATGTTATATAAGCAAATTTGGCTCTCAGTGTGCCCCTCTCATCCTGAGATGCAGGATGTTATGATAAAACACAAGGTCCTCACCAAAAGCCATTAAGATGTGGCCACCCGACCTTGAACTTCTCGTCTAGAGCAGTGATTGTCAACTGGTGTAATGCAGCACACTGGTGTGCCATGACAGGATCTTAGGTATGCCATAAAAAATTTTTAAAAATCATTAAATTATTTTTGAAAGAAGTTCACAGCATAGTAATATATTCTTTGTTTTTACTTTTTTTCTGATGAACGTAATTTAAGTTATGTGCTGAAAAGCACTGCTCTAGAGCTTTAAAAAATACATTTCTATTCTTTACAAATTACCCAATCTCAGATATTCTGTTATAGCAACAGAAAAAGGACAAAGACATAGGAATAAAATGTTTTAAATTTTTTTACCAAAGTAACCCACCCAAATAATTTTCAAAAGTCAAAGTCATGGTAGATAATGAAAAATAATGGCCCTATACTTTCCCTCCTCAGCTATCTGTTTCCCAGGTACAGCTCCTTCCAACTGTTGTTTCTTTTGCTAACTTATATAAAGTTATAACTTATAAACATGCTCTTGTTAATAATACTATTTCCAGGTTATCCCACTATGGCAGATAAGAATTTGTCTATCTTAAACCCTTGACCTTTTCTTCTTCAGTTCCCTCTTCCTCCTCCTCCTCGAGATAGTTAAAAATTCTTTCTTAGTGCCACTCTGTCCTTTGTAACTGTATCTAATATTATCCTTATGTATTCATGTTCTATTATTTTCTTACATGGCTGTTTCCTCTATGAGACTGTGCTATCTTCATCTTTGCATATCCATGTATAAATCAGTGTCTGGTCTCTAGTGGGAACTCAAGTTTACTGAACTGAATTAAATTGACAGTAATCTGCCAGTGTAAAAACTTTATGTGGTGCCATCTATAGATAGCCATCGATACCCTGGGCACTGTTAACTGACACCCCCAGGGTTAGTGTGACAAGAATAACTTGGAGATCCAGAAACTACTTGTTACAAAAAATAATTTATGGACAAGAACAGATATTGTCAAATTTAACATAGTAGAATATCTCTCAGCACTCAAGTCCCTGAAGTTTTACTTTAAGCCATTATCCTGAGGTAAGCTTTTCAGACCTAACCACACACTAAAACATAATATTTATAGCTCCCCTCTACCCCACCCCGAACCTCTAGAAAGGTTAAAAAAAATACCACTCAATTATCTGAAAATAAAATTCAGAAACTCAGATGTGAACTTTTACCTACTTTAATATATATGATAAACCAATGATATTTCCAAAGACTGTATAGGTAGGAAACCTAGGGACATACCAGGAGATACTTCTGAATTCCTTTAGTGTAGATAGGAAGACGGCAAATAATCAATACCCTGCCCCTGCTTCCCTTCACAGTCAAGGATAATTGAGTCCCTTCTCTCAACACCTGCTACCTGAAATAGTGAAAAGCAAACTGAGATGCCACTTCAGGATATGAACAATAAGATGCCATTGTTTAGAACTGGAACTTATTTATTCTATCTTTATTCATTTTATTTTTGATGCTTAACAAATGGCTAGGTCCAGTGGCTCATGCTTGTAACCTTAGCACTCTGGGAAGCTAAGGCAAGTGGATTGACCAAGTTCATGAGTTCAAGCCCATCCTGAGCTACAGTGAGATCTCATCTCTGAAAACTACCCAGGCATTGTGATGAGTGCTGGTAGTCCCAGCTACTTGGGAGTCTAAGGAGGCAAGAAGATGTCTTGAGTCCCAGACTTTGAGGTTGCTGTGAGCTAAGATGCCATGGCACTCTACCAAAGATGACAAAGTAAGACTCTGTTGCAAAAAATAAAAAAATAATAAATTTAAAAGGTGCTTAACAAATGTTTTCTGAGTGAATAGAAGTTAACTATCTAGTAAGCAAAACATAATACTGGTATATTTGCCTAAGAGAATCACTATTGTGGTTTCCATATGTCTAATGACTTTTTAAAAACATTTTATTTTAAAACAAATACTTCCAATGGCACTTTGCTAGACCTTGAAGAGATTAAAAGTGAAAAAGACATGGTGAAGCTCAGAGCAACAAGGAGGAGGAAGAGATCTTTATTTCCAATGTTTATTTCCAGTCACTTACCAGACTATGACATTTTCTAAGTCATATTATGAGTAGATTCATATATTGATAGCATCTCAGTAAATTAGCCTTATCTTTTATTACCTTGATTCTTTACTGTGTGTGATGGCTAATCTTTTGTCCGGAATAAGTCTTTATTGTGCTAAGGAATGCCCAAATATACAATAGAACATTATTTCTGGGTAAATCTATAAGGATGTTTCTGAAAGAGATTAGTATTGGAATTGATGAACTGAGTAGATGCTCCCTACTCCCATGTAGCTAAGTATCATTCATTCCACTCAGAGCCTGAGGACAAGAAAAAAGCAGAGGAAGGACAAATTCACTCTCTCTCCTTGAGTGGAGTCATCTACCTTCTTCTGCCCTTGACATTAATACTCCTGATTCTTGGGCTTTCAGACTCAGACCAGGACTTATACAATTGGTACCCCAATTCTCAGGCCTTTGGACTTGGACCAGGACTTCCACCATCAGTTTCCCAATTCATGGGCTTTCAGACTTAGACTGGGACCTAAAACTCAGGCTCCTTTTGTTCTCAGGCCTTTAGGCTTGAACTGGAACTTGATCAGTGATTTTCCTGGGCTTCCAGTTTATAGACAGCAGATCATGGGGCTTCTCAACTTCCATAATTGCATGAGCCAATCTTTCACTAATATATCTCTTTCTATATATCTATATGCAAATGCTGCCTGACTTATAATGGGGTTACATCATGATAAACCCATCAAAGCTGAAAATACCATAAGTTGAAAAGTATTTTGTACACATACCTAACCTATCAAACATCATAGCTCAACCTAGCCTATCTTAAACATGTTCAGAACACTTACACTAGCCTGTAGCAGGACAAAATCATCTAACACAAAGCCTATTTTATAAAAAAGTAATGAATACTGCATATACATGGGTGTTTTATAGACATGAAGGGATGTGAAAACACAAAGCACGATATCCAGACGGGTTCGGCGCCTGTGGCTCAACAGACGGGTTCGGCGCCTGTGGCTCAACAGGCTGAGGCGCCAGCCACATACACCTGAGCTGGCGGGTTCGAATCCAGCCCGGACCCTCCAAACAACAATGATGGCTGCAACCAAAAAATGGCTGGGCGTTGTGGCGGGTGCCTGTAGTCCCAGCTACTTGGGAGGCAGAGGCAAGAGCCTCACTTAAGCCCAGGAATTGGAGGTTGCTGTGAGCTGTGATGCCACAGCACTCCATCCAGGGTGACAGCTTGAGGCTCTGTCTCAAAAAAAAAACAACAACACTGGCGACGAAATGCACTGCAGAGTATTGGTGGTTTACGCTCATGATAGCCTGGCTGACTCGGAACTGTGGCTCACTGCCGCTGCCCAGCATCTTATGAGAGTGTCATAGGGCAAACCACTGCCCAGGAAAAGATAGAAATTCAAAATTCTATAAGTATGGTTTCTACTGAAAGGCTATTGCTTTCATATCATTGTAAACTTACCATTTGATCCAGCAATCCGTGCTGGGTATATACCCAAAGGAAAAATGGTCATTTTTATAAAAAGGACTTGGATGTTTACAGCAGCACAATTCATAATTGCAAAGACATGAAAACAACCCAAGTGTCCACCAATACATGAAGGGATTAATAAAATGTGGTATATACATACCATGGACTACTACTCAGCTATTAACTACTCCCCGCCCCCCAACCAGTCTAGTATCTTTTGTGTCAACCTGGATGGAACTGGAAGCCATTCTTCTAAAGGAAACATCACAAAAATGGAGAAACAAACACATGTATTCAATACCAAATTGAAACTAGTCAATCAACATTTAAGTCCACATATGGAAGCAAATCTCAATGAAAAATCAAGTGTGGGGGCTCAGCGCCTGTGGCTCAACAGGCTAAGGCGCCAGCCATGTACACCTGAGCTGGCGGGGTTGAATCCAGCCCAGGCCCACCAAACAACAATGACGGCTGCAACCAAAAAATGGCCAGGTGTTGTGGCGGGCGCCTGTAGTCCCAGCTACTCGGAGGCCGAGGCAGGAGACTCACTTGAGCCCAGGAATTGGAGGTTGCTGTGAGCTGTGATGCCACAGCACTCTACCCAGGGTGACAGCTTGAGGCTCTGTCTCAAA